>PVIH01002681.1:74861-181631 GCA_004025045.1 Sigmodon hispidus
TTTTTTTTTTTTTTTTTTTTTTTTTTTTTTTTTTTTTTTTTTTTTTTTTTTTTTTTTTTTGTTGCTGTTGTTTTAAGATTAGGGAAGCATTAATCTTAGTTTGCTGAAACCATTCTTAGAATATATGACTTCGCGTTCACAGTCATCTGACTTTCTCCAGCTAATCAGAATCTATTTATTTTAATTTTACATGTGTGAGTATTCATTGGCATGTATTGTGTACCATTAGTGTGTGGTGCCCAAAGAAGCCAGGAGAGGGTATTGGATCCTCTGGAACTGGAATTGTAGCTGTGAGCTTCCGTGTGGGTGTTAGGAGCTGGACCTGGGGCCTGGGCAAGGTTAGCCCAGCTGTTAACAGAACACCAATCCTCCGTTCTCTCTCTCTCTCTCTCTCTCTCTCTCTCTCTCTGTGTGTGTGTGTGTGTGTGTGTGTGTGTGTGTGTGTATGTTTGGAGACAGGGTTTCTCCTAGCTCTCCTGGAAATAGCTCTGTAGACCAAGCTGACCTCGAACTCACAGAGGGTGGCCTTCCTCTGTCTCCTAAGTACTGGGATCAAAGGTGGAAGCCACCACAATTCAGCCCAGCAAGAGTACATATTTTGTGCAATAACAATCACATCCTTAGCTCATTTTCAGAAATGTGCCAGCATTCCTCCCACCCCCAAAAAAATCCTGAGTCTTACTATGCAGCCTGGGCTGGCCTGAAATTTACTACATAGACCATGCAGATCTGCCTGCCTCTGCCTCCTGAGCACTGAAAGGCATGGGCAACATCACCTGTTTGTGTAACTTTTTTAATCCAGGTCTTGTTAAGCTTCTGCGGTTCTCATTCTTTGTGATTAAACAAATGAGAAGTCCTGATATTTTTAAGAATGGTCCATTATTAAGCAAAGAAATGAAAACAATGCCACAAGTAATTTGTCTTAATATAAATGCTCCTTAAACTGTTTGTATTAAACTCATGTAGTAGGTGGTTTTTACTTACACAATCTATTAACATAAATTATATCTTCTTTGGTAAAAAAAAAAAAATGATAATAATATGGTTTAACAATTACAGATATGTTGTGATGAATCTAATAGCCTAGCTTTTAAAAAAAATTCTTTTTTGACCGAGACTGGGTTCAAGCTCCCTATGTAGCCAAGAATGACTTTAAAATCCTAATCCTCCTGCCTCCATCTCCCGGGAGCTGAGAATAAGGGGTACTCACCACGTATAGTTTTATGTGATATGAGGATACAATCCAGGAATTGTGCTAAGCAAGGACTCTACCAACTGAGATACATCACCAGCCCAATTATCCAGTCTCACAAATAGATTTGAATTGACAGAAACCAAGAAAGCATAAAGTAATCACGTGACTTGGCATCTTGATTCAATCTTGACTCAGAGTAGCCACAGGCTATCTGAAGCTGCTGTGGGTGTAACACAGGGTAGTGTTTCACAATAAATTTTTCTGTATTCAAGAGTACAGTCTTACATAAGTAATCTAAAGCATATCAAGAACTGTTGTTCTTGAAGACTAGAGATCCGATCCCAGTAACCACGTTGGGTTGCTTACAACCATGATTCACTAACAGCTTCAGGGGAACTAGTGTTCTCTTTCGCTGGCATCCATGAATATATACTGACACACACACACACACACACACACACACACACACACATAATTAAAAACAACAAAAATATTTTTAAAATATAGTATAAATAATAATAGTCATTGATCATTAGCAAATATTTTCTGGCACTGGGTATAGTGGCACATGCCTTCCTTTAATCCTGGCATTCAGGAGCCAGAGACAAATGGATCTCTGTAAAATTGAAGCCAGCCTGGTCCAGGACAGCCAGGACTCTGGACACAGAGAAACCCTGTCTCCAAAACAAACAAACAAACAACAAAACAAAAACAAAACTTTTTTTCAGCACATAATTGCATTGCTAGGCTTAGGCAGTTTTCAGTGCAGTTTTACATCCGTTCTAAAACATGTGAATAATTCACTGTGTTATGGCCTTACTATAAAGCTACCAGGCAACAGAAATGTTTTTAATGTATTGTAATTTTTGATCACTTTGGATAGAGTTTCACTGTACACTAGTGTGACTTTAAATTTGCAGAACTCCTAATCACCTCATTAGTGTTATAGATTACCACCTGTTACAGCCACCACACCTGACTTCTATGGCAATCTTATGGAATTGCCATTGAATAATCGGTCTGTCACCACCCAAAACATCACAATGTAATCAAGACTATATTTAATAAAATATAAGTTGAAAATGAAGATTCTAATTCAACATGAGTCTCTGTATTAAGTTTGTTGATACTATTTTGGGGTTGCTGAAGAATATTTTCATCTGCACGCAGCTCAGATGCAATGTTTTCTGAAAATGGGCTAAGGATATGATTGTTACTGTATAAAATATGTACTCTGGCTAGGTTGTGCCTTAATCCTAGCACTTGGGAGACAGAAGTAGGAAGATCTTTGTGCGTTCCGGGCCAGCCTGGTCTACAGAGTGAGTTCCAGCCAGGGCTACACAGAGAAGCCCTGTCTTAAAAAAAAAAAATGATAAGGATGATTATTTTAATTCAAGGCTCAAAGGCTATTGAGTATATTGGTTATAGGATGGTAAAGATGTTCTGGTAAATTGCTAGCAGCCAGAGATACTTGGTGCATATCTATCTACTCAAGTCCCCTTAAATAAATGAGATCCTGACAGTTTTTCTTCCTGTTAATTTGCTCACCGCCTTACACTGCTGCCCTGTTGTAAAAGCAGACTTCTCTGCTTATTCAAACATGCTCATCTTCCCCACAGCTTCTTTAAATATTCATTAAGCACTTTGTCGTCAGATTGGATATTACTCTTGTGGTGTGCAGTGCTGCGAGCTTCCTGGAGTCCTATCTACATCTCCAGCTCCAATTCATAGATTAAGTGGTGAAGTTATTGCGATCAGAATATTGCCAGGCTGGTTAAAATGCCTACAATCCTATTCTCAATTTGAGTCTGAGTTTTATCTCTCGCAAACATTTTTTTTTCCCCACATAAACTCCCACTGAGTGGATAGCATGAGTTTTTAATCCGAGTTCAAAGTCTTCCTTGGCTACACAGAGAGTTGGTGGCCAACCTCTGTAAGGTCTGTAAGAACCAAATTGTAAAAACTATAAACACAAGGGCTGAAAGTGCAGTACCATGCTAACCAACAGTAGTGACACATGCTAGTCAACCTTGTAGCAGTTGGGAGATGGAGCAAGTCAGCTCAAGGCCATTCTCAGCTGCATAAGAACTTCAGCACAGTTCAAAGCAGACTGCCTCAAAAATGAACAAACAATAAAAACATCTGTTCTGTCTCTGCCTTGTAAAGGACAGAACACAAAGCAAGGCAGCCCAGATAGCCTACCTGACTATGCCCATCAGGTAATTTAAGTTATGAGTAGGTAAGAAACAAGCTTAAACTATCAGCTAAACTTTCATAATCAACAAGTCTTTTGTGATTTGGGAGCTATCGAGTGGAACAGAGAGAAGCTCTGGTGTCTGATAAGGGGCTGTGGCTTTGCCATCCCCAGTCACAGAGGTCCATGTGGGTGGATTGGGAAAGCAAATTCTGAAAGCCAGAAGACTCAAGCCTCTAAAGTCCAGGAATCCTGATTCTGGGCTAGAATCTCCTATCTTGGTAGTTCACTGCCCCCTGGCCTGGATCTGACTCAAACCCTAATCCCATCATATTAAAATTAAAGACACACATACACACACACACACACACACACACACAGAGAGAGGCACAAATCTCTTTTTTTTTTTTTTTAAGAAAAAGAACTTTATTTGGGAATCAGACATAAGAAAAATGGATAACAAGGCAGTTATTTTCTCCCCTTGAATATCCTAAAACACACTAGCTTTCATACAAAACAGAGAATGCCCTTTAACACACAACTCTAGGATGGCTTTCTTTCTAGTTAGGACAAAAATGCATTTGATTTCCTGGTTTAAAAAAATAATCTAATCAGAAATAAAAGGTATTTGGATCCATGCTATTTACTAGTGGAAATAATTCTGTCAATTTTCAACCAAGTTTCTTAAATCATTCAAAAACCACTTGAATTTTATAATTGTTGAATGATGTATTATGTAGTAGAAGAAAAAGTTACTCCCCCCGCTAAGAAATCTCGAACTATTTCAACTCCAAAACAAACAAAAACCCTCAAAATTAAGAGATTATCAGTGTTGCTTAAAACTATCTAGTTCTAACAAATTTCATCGGCATTCTAAAGCACTGAAACCTCACAAACTAGGAGTGGTGGCTCTTAGAAGGCACCAAAGTTAATCTTAAAGTCACAGTTAACAGTTCCGTCGCTTCTTGTAGAATCAAAATGATCTCACCTCTAAGTCAGGCAAGCTGTTCGCTGTGGTCAGCTAGGTGAGAGAGTTCTAGAACCGGCTGCAGCTCTTCCTCTTCACCTCTTTGGTTGGATGTGATGTGACTTAACTAGACTCATTCTCCTTTCACACCCACAACAGGGAAAGTAGTATCCGGGCTTGGGCTAAAGTTTAACAGCTCAATGGAGGCCATTCCTCGCCCCCACACCCCATAATCAGTCCATAAGTCCTCAAGTCTCTGGCTGGGGAGTGTGAGGTGGGCCTGAGCCTTGTTCTTCAGGGTGCAGCCTGTCTGGCTTCTCGGACACCTCTGGTGTCTGGGTGTATCGGCTGACGCAAACACTTTGCTTCTGCTGTTGCTCCCTCTTTAGGCAAGTGGCCTGTTGCTCAGGAGGCCTGGAGGTCTTGGCGTCTTCTTGTATCTTCCAGGTCACCAGCTGCATGCAAGCACTGGCATCCTCGATGGAGTTATGTCCACCCTTGTGGGTCTGGATGATCTGGTTAAGATACTGGGAGATGAGACCTCGCAGGGAGCGCTTGTAGGGAAGCCCCCGGTGGTGCGGGAAAAGCACGGATGTGTCCACCACATTGCTGTGGATGAACTTCAAAGCCAGCAGGTCACTCTCCAGGCTGTGTCCAATGAGGATGGTTTCAGTGCTGAACAGGCTCAGAAGCATAGCCTGGACATCACGAAGCCTAACGTTGGTGCTCGCCAGGTCCTCCTCGGTCACTCCAGAAAATATAGTATTGTAATCCACAATCTCATTTTCGGGTTTGACGAAAGTATCGTAAACCACACGTAAGTCCGCGTCCACCACTGTGACGCGGGTGAGCTCCAGCCCATGCGTGGTGTAGGACATCTCACAGTCCAGGGCATAGATTCCCGGGTGCGCCTCCCAGTCCTTCTTCGGGAAGCTCTTGGCAAAACCATGCAAGTTGTTCTTCCTGCCGTCCTGCACGTGTTGCTTGGCCTCCCGGCAGCCTGTGGCTCCAACCATCGCGTTGCAGCACGAGTACCGCTTCTCAAAGCCCCCCCACACCCGGACGGAGACGATGCGCCCCCAGTGGAACACGCAGTAATCCGAGCAGAGGCAGCGGCCGGAGGATGACACCTGATACTCGGTGCCACAGCGGCAGCAGGTCGCGTGTGTCAGGCACGATGGCTGCTCTCCTTTGAAGAGCATTGCCGAGCCGGGCTTCTTGGGATGCGCGAACGGGAAGCCATGATCCTTTCGCTCCTCCTCGGTGAGCAGGTAGTCCCGCAGGCGGCTGTACAGGCTAGCCTTGCTGAGACCAGGCACGGCGCTGGGAGCCAGGCCCCTGAGTTTCTTCAGGGTGTGCAGGGCGACATTTAGGTACTTGTTCTTGCTGGGACTTTGCTCATAGACCATCTTCTCCTCTGATTGCGCCTTCTCGATGGCCTCCAGGTGTGAAGAGGAAAACTTGAGGCACTCCTCGGTGAACAGGCCCAGATAGTGCTGACGCATGGCAAGCGGGATCTTGTCCTTAAACTCCTTGGTGAAGGTGAACTTCTTCACTCCAAATGAGCTGTAGACGGCTTGCTGAGGGGCGACGACGTAGGTCAAAAGTGGCGGCTGAGTTGCGGCTCTGTTGGTGCTAAAAGTCCTTTTGGCCACTGTGGTGCTGCTGGCCAGGCTGGGGCTGGCCATGTGGATCAGTCTCCTCTTCTCTCTCCCGGACGCCGAAGACGACAGTGACGACAGCAACGTCGACGTCTGAGGGTCCGACAGCTTCCTCCCAGCCTGCTGGGGTCGCCTGTGCAACATCTCCCAAGGAGCCACAGGCCACCAGAGGTGCACCCCCGGGCCAGGCCTCGGAGAAGGCTCCAGGATCACAACTAACTGGGAGCTCTGGAAACTCTTCGCGGGGCACGGGTAGCAAGACATCCCGACTGGAAGGATCACCACTACCCTAGCTTCAGGATGCCTTGGCTGGAACCAGCTTCGAGCTGTAGCTTTCTGATTCCTGAGACTCTGGAGAGGTAATTCCGTAGCAAGCGCTTCGCGTACCTCAGTGTTTGTGAAGGAGAAACGTCGTCGCTGAACGCGCTTTATAAAGGGCGGTGGGCGGAAATCCCTCGCTGCTCTAACCCGACGCATCCAATCACATTTGATCTACTATCCTCTAGACAGCTTCCGGAATATTGAGCTCCTCCTACCAGGAAGGGTGTAGCTAGTGGATCTTTTGGAATTTCTGGTTTCACTTTGTCTTGTGGTTTGGTTTTGTTTGTTTTACTACATATCTTAATTTCTTTTGAGAACTTTATACATTGCATTTTGATCCTAATCACCACCAAATAAATTCCATCTAGAATCACCCCTTATATATCCATAGCACTTTGTTTCTTCATTTTATTTTAAACCCTTGGAGTCTAATTTCTGCAGACCATATACTCTTCAGTGTGTGGCCGTCTCCTGGAGTTATGATTATATCTTGAGCGGGTAGGGTTATTTTTGGTTTTTCCTCTCCTCTCTTCTCCCTCCCGCTCTCTGTCCTCTTTCCCTGTATCTCTTCCATTTCTGAGAAAGTCTTAATAACACCTGCCTAAAGTTCATGAGTTCACGCCTTAGCTTCCTGACTACTGAGATAAAGGCATTTTCTGCCGTCGTCAACTGGTTTGACTAAAATCTGGCACTTGGCTCTGAGCAATTCCACAACTTTGGTGTTTTGTTTTGTTTTGTTTGTTTGTTTTGCTTTGCTTGGTGTGCTTTTTCCAGACAAGGTTTCTGTAGACCTGTCTGTGCTGGAACTCGCTTTGCAGACAACTAGCCTGAGCTCCAACCCACGGAGATCTGCCTGCCTATGCTTCCCAAATGCTGGAGTTAGAGGCATGTGCCACAGTCACCGGGCATAAAGGCTACTGTTTTGGAACCACACAAAAAGAAACCCAGGCGGGAAGACTTCGCTGTTTATCCAGGATCCCTCAGCATTCCTGACCTGGTAATCTGATCTACTTCTTGAGACTGCTACTCTGGGACTACCATCACCACTTGTGCAATTACCGAATAATAAATGAGAAGTCAAATAGCATAAATATTTAAACTGCTTTTGTTTACCTGAGGCTGGATTTCTCCATGTAACTCTGGCTGTCCTGGAACTCCCTATGTAGACCAAGCTGGCCTTAAACTCAGAAATCTGCTTGCACCTGTCTCCCAAGTACTGGAATTAAGGGTCTGTGCCACCACAGCCTGGCAATTTAAATTATTCTTAAACCTTAAGACTTTGTCTTAAATGAGAAATATGTAAATTGCATTTTTATTAATTTCAAGATAACAAGTCAATTAGAACCTAACATTGGCACCTTACTCAGAAATGCTTGAACTTGGTCTCAAAATTATGAGTTGAATTTTTGTGTGTGTAAATGCTGCTAAATGGATATGTTTTTTTTTTTTTTTAAGATGGATATTTCTTTAAACATTCTGTTATGGTTAATGTAATGAAGTTGACAGGTTCTGTAATTCTAGGAGGCAAACCTCTGGGAATTTGTAAGAGATTAGATTAGAGGTTATCTGATTTAGTTATCTAAAGTGGAAAAGCCCAGCACAACAGCAACATTCCTAAGGCTTGGAACTTGGATGGCTTAAAATGGAAGAATCAAACTTAAATGTTGGCATCAAAACCTTGACTGTGATTTTCTTACCAATATGTGAAAAGATATTTTCTTGCTTTGTGAATTATAAGAAATACTTTCTCCCTTAAAGTGCTTTGGCCATAATATTTTTAATTAAGTTTTTTCATGCAATGTATTTTGATCATTTTTTTCCTTCCCCTAACTTCCCAAATCCTCCACACCTTACTACCAGACAAACTTCATATTTTTTTTCTCACTAAAAAGACTAAAAGAAAATTAAAACCAAAACAAACAAAATACTAATGAAAAATATCCAAATGAAACTAAAAAAAATTTTACAAAACAAGCAAACAAACAAAAAAAATTTTTTAATCGATTTTGTGTTGGCCACCAACTACTCCTTGGCATGGGGCCTGCCCTAGAGTATGAGATATGAGCTCTAAGCCATTCCTATCTTCATGCCTCACTCTGCCATCATGGAATCTAACCTTTTAGACTCATAAGCCCAAGTTAAATGCTTTCTTTTATAAGTTGCCTTGGGCATAGTAGCTTCTTAATTTATTTATTTATTAAAGATTTATTTATTTATTTATTTATTGTATACTATTCTACCTGTGTGTATGCTTGCACACCAGAAGAAGGTACCAGATCTCATTATGGATGGTTGTGAACCACCATGTGATTCCTGGGAATTGAACTCAGGTCCTCTCAAAGAGCAACTAATGCTCTTAACCTCTGAGCCATCTCTCTAGCCCCTTAATTTATTTTTGAAATTTTAATATAACTTAATTTCCTGCCTCTCTTTCCTCCTCCAAGCCCTCTCATGTGCCTCTCCTACTCTCTTTCAAATTCAAGCATTTTTATCATTAATTTTGTTGCATGCATATACGTATGCACACAGATATTCTTTCCTTTGACATTATCAAATGATTTTTTATTGATTTTTGAAAATCAATATTAAACATTATATAAAGAAGCAAAACATTCAGAATAGATAACAAACCCATACAGTAATAAAACTCTATTCTCTAAAATACATGAAACATAAAAAATAAAATCTAAAGTTTCTCAAACCAGAGAGCTGAACTGTAGCTGAACAGCTTGGGATCTAACCCAAGCTCAAACCAGCTCAGCTACAGATAAAGAAAACACAGTCAATCACAGCTAATGCCCACGGATGCACTATGGTCACCACAAATTTCTACTAAGCAATCCTTCTACAGTCGAACTAGAAGTTTTGGCATCTCTATTAAATATTAAAGGGCTGACATTCCTCTTGTTTCAGTCTTTGATTTTGTTCCATTGGTCTACATGTCTGTTTTGTGCGAGGACCGTATTGTTTTTCTACTGAAATGTAGCTCAAGAACTGGAATTGTTATTTCTCACATGTTATCCTTTTTGTTCAAGGCTGTTTGAGTTATCTGGGGACTTCTGTGGTTCCATGTAAATTTTAGGATAGCTTTCTTCTATTTCTTTGAAGTATATGGTGAGAGTTGAACTAATCCAAGGCTTTCTCAGAGGAGCCTGATGAGAGGGCAAGGGGAGACTTCTGTGTCCTTCCTCAGGAACAGACTTGGGAAAGAACAGTCTGGGGCTGAGGCCAAGGCCTTGAAGGAGTTATCTTTTCACTTCCTGGGAACAAGAATTTTTATCTCCCTGAAGAGACTGGGATTATCCGTCCCAAGGTCTCCATGTGTTCAGTCTGTAATGCTTGAGATACCTTGTGTTTCCTTTTGCTCTACATTGCTTAATTAGCCTCCAGCAGACTCTGTCCCACTGTATAGCAGCTTCTGCTGACTTTGTCCCATTTCCCTGGAAATAGTACACAGGAGGATGTTGGCTGTGGGTTTCTTATATATAACTTTTATTGTGAGGAGGAGTGTTCCTGCTAGACCTACATTCTCCAAGGATTTTCCCCCCATGGTAGGCAAGTGTTTTACTACTAAATAATAATTCCAGCTCTCACTTTACTTGAGACAACATCTAAACAAGTAGCCTAGGCTTGCCTTGAATTATTTTTCTTGCAGTGGTCTCATGTAGCCCTCGCTGGCCTCAAACTCAACGTACAACCACGGATGTCCTTAAACTGAGCCTCCTGCCTCCACCTCCCAACTGCTAGGATTACAAACAATTCTAACTTTGTAAAGTTAATCTTTGAAAATAGTTTAAGGTATTAAAATCACATATCATAACCTGAAAACATTGGCTCTCAAGGGCAGTACATTTTTTAAAAATTGAGGGTTTTGTTTTGTTTTACTGTTCGTGTGTGTGTGTGTGTGTGTGTGTGTGTGTGTGTGTGTGTGCAGGTTTATAATTTTCCCAACATCAGTTGTCAAAGAGACTGTGGTGACTGTCAACTGAAGTTAGAATCACTCTCCCAACTGAACCACATTCCCAGTCTTCCATTTCCAATTGTTAAGTATCAACCTATTAGCCAGAAGAGAGGACCAGTAGACAGAAATATGACATCTTATATAAAACGTTGGTGATTTAGAATTGCACTGGGAATAAATCTGCAGGTGTGTGTATGAGCATTTACTTGGACTAGGTTATTTGAGGTGGGAAATCACATATTCCATTGGCCAGCGGCCCAGATTAAATACAAAGGAGAATGTGCACCACTCACCTCTCCATGCTTTCTCGATGCAATGTAAGCAGAGCCTTAAGCTCTTGTGTCCAGACTCTCCGGCCTACTGGGCTGTACTTTCAAATCCTGGCCCCAAGCAAGCTCTTCCTTGAGCTGCTTTTCTCAAAGCAACAAGAGAAGCAAGCAATATAGTGAAACGTGAAATGGCCCTAAAATCCTTCTATTTAACTACTAAAGGCAAAGGGTACCTGGAAATCCTAAAAAATTAGTGGCATGTTAATTTGGGAAACGCATGTCTTTCTATTCATGCTTTTGTCAGATAGCATATAGGATACAGTGAGAAAAGAAAACATTAAGTTTAATAACATGGTGGATTAAGAGATTGATAAATGCTGTTCCATATTCTATATATATTCTACACAGGAAGAGAATAGAGTAACAGCCACAAAGAGTGGAGACCTCTCCTGTTAACTGTGTGGAAACATAATGTGTGCAAAGAGGAATGATATTTCTTTGCTCAGACTTTTCTTTGATTTATTTGTTTGGAAGAAAATGACAACATCAGAATCAAAGAGGAGCATTTTCTATGTAAATTGTTTAAAACTGTAGACTTTTGTGCATGGGGGTCATTTTATGTTATAAACCTCCACTCTGCATGAGAATCTCCCAGAATTGATTCCAGACATTTTTAGTTACTTAGAACTTTAAACCTGTCTGAATTCCAGGCACTACCAGAAGGAATTGGTTGTTGTTTGAAATTCTTTATATAAATAAATATAATATGGAATATTTATACTGCATTATGCATTAGTCAGAGACTGTGATTTTTCTCTTGCTTTTAATTTAAATGTTTTAACTTTTTGAGAATATCATATATGAATATGAGGCATGTACATTACTTCCACCCTTCTCTTTCTCCCTCTTCTTCTGTATTTGATACATATGTGAGTGTTTCAGCTCTGAGGGGAAGGTCTTCCCCAAAATGAAGTGTTATAGTTCTGCTGGGTTGGGAGGTCCCCAATACAAGTGTTACATCTCTGCTCCAGGGGCGGGTAGGCTCCCCCAGTGAAGGAAAAGGTGTTAAGTGCTGAAGGGAAAGGTATCTGGCAATTGAAAGCCAAGATATACCACAAAGTCATACCCTACAACAAACCTCACATGAAAGATTTATTGGGCAGGGGGAAAAACTGGAAGGTAACTGCCTCTGCATGGGTGAGAAGCAGCAGAGACCTGAGAAGAAGACAGCGTTTGTATAGGGTTTCTGGAGATTTCTAGGGTGAAGGTTTCCATGGTGGGAATTGGTGGGAGTTCAAGTCCTGAGCTTGGGGTTTTTACTTTGTAGGGTGGATCTTGGCCACCTGCATCTGGAAAGGCTGGGTCTGGTGGTTAGAGTGTTTTGTGGGTGGGTCTTGGCAGTTGGAGGACCTCAGGGGTGAGTGGACACTAGAGAATCTCCACAGATAGCTAGTTCTCAGATGGAATCTTTGTCTTTCTGTTTAGCTCCAGTGAGCATTCTCAGGTATCACAGGAGCCAGCTCCTCTAACATCTCTAGGGTCTTTAGGGACAGAAAACTTTATCAACAAATTATATTAAACTATTTTCAAAAGGCAGTCCAATTAAAATGTACATATAAGATATATAGTATATAACATATTTTTGGTTGTGAGCCTAGCCTTTAACAGCTAAGCCATCTCTCCAGCCCAAGTATATAACATTTATTTTCGCATCTTTAATAGATGACAAAAGTCTTAGTTGGGAATGAACAGAAACATATGGGCATGAGCAAGCCATCATGCTATCACAACAGCATGTTCATTACAGATTAATTTACAAAAGTATATTTACCTCAAATATTATATTTATAATGTACATTGCCACCACAAGGTAGCTTATCAGAAAGGCATCTAGGAAAGGCAGTGTTCTGGAGAGCACCATATACTGGGTCTCTCTTTGGAGTATTGTTCTCTTTAGGGCAATGCCTTCTGCTTTTTTTTTATTTTCTCCTATTTCTTTTGTTGTGCACTTAAATGTATAGTTGAGACACAGGAAAAAATTACTATTACCCTACTATGTACATTAATGACAGCAGACAATAGATGATCACAAGAAATCAGAAGCAACACATAGGCATGGAGCTCTGAAACCCAATGTTCAGTGGGGGAAGAAGGAGAAGGAGAACTAACGCCAGTTAAGGGAAGCAATAGCAAGCCAGGAACGTGGTAACACATGCCTGTGTAATCCCAGTTCTTTGGTGGGCAGAAACAGAAAGGTCAAAGAGTTCAAAGTCATCCTTGGCTACATAGCAAGTTCAAGGCTAGTCTAGCTACCATGAGACTCTGCCCTCCCAGCCCCCACTGTACCCACTAAAAAAAAAAAAAAAAAAGAAAGAAAGAATTTTGAAAGGAAGGAAAGTAGGAAGAAAGAAAGGAAAGAGGGATCTTAATGCAATACTTTCTTTGGAGCGTCTAAAGATAAACATGCCTCATTGTGCATACCTTTGGTGAGGATTGAACAGTACTAGAAATCAAATGGATGAAGAAGGAATAATAAAGACAAAGACAGGAATACATGAGTGGGTTGGAGAGATGGCTCAGCAGTGAAGACCTTAAGAGCACTTACTGCCTTTCCAGGGGACTCAAGTCAAGTTCCTGGTCCCCACAGGAGCTGCTTACAACTGCCTGTGACTGAAGCTCCAATCTGACCCTGCAGTCTCCCTTCTTCAGACTCATGTGCACTGTCCTTCCCCACCCCCGCCAACACATATAATAAAAAATTTAAAGTAAATCTTTTTTTTATAATGTGATGAGGAAATAAAGTTGGTAAAGGTGTGTGTGTGTGTGTGTTATGGTTGATATTAATTAATAACAGAAAATTCAGTGAAACCCAAACATTCCAACATCCAGATCTTGGAATTCTGACTTCAAGAACTATGGGGAAATAAATTGGTAAAAAGTGACTTAGTCTGTGGAACTTTGATATGGTAGCCCTGGAAAACTAATATAACTAGGAAGGCCAATGTCCCTGAGACAACACTCGCTTGGAACCATGGAAAGCCCTGATCAGGCCAACTCTATGATTGTCCAGCTGTCCCTCCACCCAGGACCTGCTCTTTAGGTACTGCCAGAACTCAGGATGAAGGACACTCTGTGTATTACGCTGTGCATTACACTGTGTCTTCTTGGAATAACATGAAGGTTGCCCTTCTTTGGAAATGGAAAAGGATATAAGAATTGGTTTTCCCCACAGAACCAGGAACAGCTGAGCCAAACACAGGTCCTCTCAGATGCTGTATAAGTTTCCCAAGTCAGTTTACTAAGAAAAAACTTCCTGTCCCTTCTTTGTCTTTAATATGGCTCTACCCTAAAATCTTCCCTACCCCAGCACAATCTCCACTGGCAAGAGATTTGTTTGTGGAGCACTGGCTGAGGTCTTCTATCACACATCAAGGCAGAAGTGAGTCCTTCAATATAGTTCCCATTTCCCAAAAGCC
This sequence comes from Sigmodon hispidus, assembly GCA_004025045.1. NCBI lineage: Eukaryota > Metazoa > Chordata > Mammalia > Rodentia > Cricetidae > Sigmodon > Sigmodon hispidus. The sequence continues at coordinate 88,906 of PVIH01002681.1, forward strand.
TATCAAAGACCCTGGGGCCACAAGATACATTAACAGTCATTTTGATTCTTCTGTGTTATATAATTTGTTGCTATAAGTTACATGAATTGATATAATGGCTCAAATGATGATTTTGAAGAATTACAAATAAAGGTTAGGTTTTATAAATAAGTAGTGTAAATATAAATTATATTAATACATTTATTTTGTTTTATGAGTTTAATTGGAATTAATTTAAATATTTTTAATTAAGGCTCAAATAAGACTGATTTGACTTTTTTTGCTAGTTAATGTTTCTTATTGATTCAGAAATATTTTAGCTTTGATACTCTAATCAAGCAATTATACAACCGAACAGAAGCTTGGTAGAATTAAAACTCTTAAATTTTTGTTTTTAAACAGTAAGTTTGGTGGCTCATCCATGCTTATTGTCATTTTACTTATAACAGCTAGGAAATGGAATTGGCCCAGATGTCCATCACATGGTGAATGGAGAATGAAAATGGAGTATATTTACAGAATGGAGTTTTATCCAGCTGCAAAGAAACTAAAATCAGAAGGTAAGTGGATGAAATAAAAAAATTATACTGAATACTGAGGGGGGTCAGGCAAAGAGAAACACCTGCCAATGTTCTCCTCATAGGGGAATCCTGACTTCAAGTCTCTTGCTTTTGTGTGTTCAACTTAAGTTTCTCTGGGTGCTAGAGAAAAGGTTAGGGGAACAGGAGGCTTCCAGGGATGGGGATCGTAGTAGATCTTAGGTGATCTGAAAGTAGAAGGGAGGAGATTGGGAATGGAGATATTCAAGTAGGGAAGAGGTAGAGAAGGGGAAGAAAGGTCTGGAAGATAACCAAAATGAAGAGGCTATGAATAAGCCACATGGAAACCTACAATATTGTAATCAAAGGACAATGAAAAGGAAGAACCTTGCAGGGCTGGCAAAGGCTCCTTCTTTGGGAGGAGAGGGTAAGAATGGTTTCTTTTCATAAAAAAATATTTAATTTTTTACTCATCTATTTTACATCCTACCCAAGTTTCCCCTTCCTCCTTTCCTCTGTGTCCCTTCCCTCCAGACCCCTCTGTTCCCACTCCCCAATCTACTCCTCCTCCCTTTCTGTTTAGAAAAGGGCAGATCTCTTATGAGTATCAACAAAATGTGTCATATCAAGTTACAGTGAGACTAAGCACCCCCTCTCCAATATATTAAGGCTGAGCAAAGCAGCCCAGTATGAGTAGTAGGGTCCCCAATGCCAGCCAAAGCATTAAGAATAGGCTCTGGGAACAAAAACCTTTGGGAACCAGCCCCAGCCTGGTTTCTCTCAAGTTTCAAGAGATATGAGACTATTGGCAAAATTGGGAATCCATAGGATATAATTAATCTCACAGCATTTTCTTCTCTTACTTCATCTTTACTGGCATGAGCAGTGTAAGCCTTGAATTCCTCAGGGTCATAAAGAGGAGTGATAAGGTTTACCAACAGGCAGTAGCCAACAGCTTTGGTTTATGATACAGGTTTTGAGTGACTAGTAAAGGTGTTTCTAAAGGTGGGAGTCAGCTAAAAATTAGAGCAACAAAGCAATCTAAAGGGGGGAAAATAATGTGCTCTAACTACATCCTAAATGTGGCTAGGTATAAGGTTAAAAGTTTATTGATCAGCAAAAAACCATGAACAAGGTAGGAAGTCCTGTGCGGGTTCTATAAGGTCTTCTTACAGCTTTTCTGCAAGGGCCAAGTGTTCTTGGTTGCTAGGTGTCTTGAGTAAACAATAGAGGGAAGCCTGCAGCTTTTGTTTCGCTGAAGCACTTTCCCTAGGAAGGAGTCCATTACTGGTAAGGCTTAATTTGTACAAGAAACAGGACCTGCTACCTTTTAGCTGCTCTGGCCTTATGGAGCAGCGCTTCAGAATAAATGTTTGTTTTAACACCTGTAACTAGTAATTGGTTAATTATTTTTTTCCTCTTATCATAAATGATAAACCTTTAAGTAAGTATCTTTTGTTAGTGAATCCAGGTGCAAGCAAGTATAGGGAGTTCAGGGCCTAAGACTAGTGGTGTTAGCTCGGGATAGTTCTCTATATGTAGGGTTGATGAGCTTAGGACATACCAGTGTGTCATCTGTAGCTGTCCTTGGATGGCTGAGAAATGCTTTAAATGAATTACTTTGTCCTAGAGCTGACTCTGTCTAGATGTTTACTAGTAAAGATAATTGCAGGGAGGGCAGACATTGAGTCTGCTCTGGGCAGAGGAACACAGACTTGATTTTGTGAGAAAAGAGATGTTGTCTGTGGGGACTGTTTTCACATACAGCTGGGAGAGGTTATTCATATGCCCCCAGATGTATGGGGGAAATTGTGCCAAATATATGATCAATCATACTGCTATAAGTTCCTAAGGAAAAAAATTCCAAGGAAATAACAAATGAGAAAGCCATAAACATACAAGAAATCCTTTGCAGGAAACAGCTAACACATTCAAAGGCAATTAACACCAAAACTCTTTGAGTTTTTGCTTTACCTCCATCAGGGCCCTTGGCTCTTATGGGTCAGCCTTGTCAGTGCCAATTGAGTTCCCACTTCATATCTGTGGTTCCCAGCACTCTGCTCCCATTGTTATGAGTCTTACAAACAGATCAATCTACACAACTGTTATATATATGTAGTTGTTGGCTTAGGCTCTGTGAGCTCCTATGAACCCAGGTTAGTCAATTCTGTGAATTTCCTTGTAGTGTTCTTGACCCTTCTGGCCCTAAAATCCCTCACACACACTTCTTTAGGATTCTCCAAGCTTGGCCTAATGTTTGGTTGTGGGTCTGCATCTGTCTCCATCAATTGCAGGATGGAGCCTCTCTGATGACAATTGGGCTATACACCAAAATCTGGTCACAATATGGTAAGATAGGTAGTTCAGGCTACATATCCACTATTGTGGAGTCTTACCTGGGGTCCTCCTTGTAGATTCTTGGAAGATTTTTACCTGACTCTGAAATACCCTCCTTTCCAGTCATCTCTTTCAGTCTTCTCTCCCTTTGCCCCCCCCAATCTGATCGTCCATGTTCCCATGGATCGTACCTGCCCTTCACTTAGCAGCTAATATCCACTTATGAGTGAGTACAGACTATGTTTGACTTTCTGGGTTTGGTTACCTAAGTCAGGATAACTTTTTCTAGTTCCATCCATTTGCCTTCAAATTTCCTGGTTCTTTATTTTGAACAGCTGAGCAATACTTCATTGCATAAACGTACCACATTTTTTTTTATCCATTCTTCAGTTGAGGAACATCTAGTTCATTTCCAGGTGTACAATGTATGAGACTATAAGGGCCTGGAGCCCAGCTTGGCCTCAGCCAGTACAAACTGGTGATAACTAATGCCTTAAGACTTGTGCTTCTAAGCAATTCCACATAAGCCAACCTGAGGCCTGAGCCTGGGGCCTTGATGAAGGCAGAGTCCAGATATAACACTTCTAGACCAATGAGAGACCACCACCCATAGCAGCAGATACCAGCAAATCAAAGCCCTTTCCCCTGGCTGGGAGGAGGGTGTGGGAAAAGAGTATTTAAGATCTTCCCCTCCATAATAAAATTGGACTTGCTTGCTTCAACTTGTCCCCAGAGGCTGTGTCGCTGCTTCTTCATCATCTCTTCCTCTCTCCCCTAAGGGGAAACAACAGGACCCTGAGCATAGGGGCAACTCTGACTCCAAACCAGGATCACCCTAACATTCAGATTCTGCCTATTACAAATAAAGCTGCTATGGACATATTTGAGCAAGTGTCCTGTGGCATTATTCATCCTTTGTGTATATGCCCAAGAGTTGTATAGTTGGATCTTGTGTTTTCTGAGAAACTGCCACACTGACTTCCAAAGTGACTGAACATGTTTGCACTCCCACTGGCAATAGAGGAATATTCCTGGCAAGGATGGTTTCTAAATTGACAAAGAAGTATAGGAAGTTAGGAAATGGTTCAGAAATCACTCTTGTGCTCCAAACACAGAGGCCTCAGGACAGCCTTCCGTGTGATCTTCAGCCAGAGGCAGGATTTCAAAGGAGCAAAACTAAACTGCTGACAGCAAGTGTTGAATAAAGACATGGCTCCATGAAAATGAACATCATCTACTTCTCATTTTCCTCGGGCTAGACACCAACTAGGAACACGGGCCTTGAACACAGATTTTGGAAATGGAACTGCAAAGTTTGCACATAGTGAGCCCATCCCCATGCCTCAGCACACACATACACACACACACACACCACAGACATACATACCACACATACAATAAACACACACACACCACAGACATACATACCACACATACAATAAACACACACACCACATACATCACACATATAAACAATGCATACATACACACACACATACACCCCACACAGAACACTGATAGGAATGAGGCCAAGAACTCTTACGTCAATTTATCAGTATGTGTGTAGACTTAGGAAAACAACATTCTAGCCAAAACTATGAGTTATGATTACTTGAGATTTAGAAACAGCAAGGGCAAGGTCCCCTCTTTCCACAGCATTTCTCTGGGCTTCCAAAATGTTTAAAACATTATCTCAGCATAAATATGAAAATATGTCATGAGGAAAAACACATGGTGACTACTGAGAATGGCTTCTGGACCACAGATTAAATTTCCTCTAATGTGTCTGGATTAAAAATCAACAAATAGATGGAGTTTCCTTTTCCTTCAGGAAAATCCTTTAGGACCAAATAGGTTTTACCAACTCATGCCCTGAGCTGACATGCAGGAGATCACTTAGTCTGCTAAAGGGGACCCACTAAACACTATTGGAGGACAAAGGTCCAGTCTGTGCCTTAAGTTTTATATCATACTCTTATGAATACAAATGGTGAATTCTACCAACAGACAAATGACATCATGTTTTCTGGAAGAAAACTTTAAGCTGAGATTCTCTTTGTCTTACAGGGACCTCAGGGTCCCTGAGGTTTTTTCCCCCTAATAATGAATGTTTATTTCTGTTCCTTTCATTGCCAGAATGTTTTGCAGCCAACCACTAAATCAAGAGCCAGTGTATTTCCCTAGAGGTATGACTGCATTAAATACTCGGTAAGTATTAAATTCATTTTGTTCTAAAGTTTTCTAGTGAACTCATAAGATAATCTCCAAATCTAGAAATGTTGGTCATAGGGCCTAAAGGAATTCACCTTCACTGAACCAACAGACCAGATGAGGGAGATCAGTAGCAGTAAATAGGCTGCGGAAATCTGAACAAGAAGGCTTCCCAAGGTTTAAAAACAAGTAAGGACCTTGTATGTGATACATCAAAAAGTTTTACTAACTTTTAAAAATGTACACACAACATTTTAAGTGTAAATGGTCTAATATAAGTATTTTCCTTGTTGCAGTAAGGCATGGCTTAGTTTTAAGTTTTGGTGCCAGGGGTATAATTGAGAACATTGACCTTGTGCTTGCAGATAAGGGGTCTACTACTGAGTGGAACCCCAGTGCTCACACTCCCTACATTTAATAGCAATACCCTGAATCAGTCAGTGTTCTGATAGATCCCTGACAAATCTTTAAGTTGTTAGAAATACTGTCTATCCAGAACACGTTCAACTGATAGTGCCCAGCTCTCTAAGAACTTTTCTCGCACAACATTTTAAGACAAATAAACTACAATTAGAGACAGGGATGAGAGAAGAGTTGAGTCACTGACAATGTCTCCCCCCTACCCCCATAGCACACTATATCCTAGGCTACTGGATCTAAGAAAAAAATATAGGAAAATTCTGGGAAAAACTGTTAGACTCAGACTCCAGACAAATACATGCTCCCCATAGCCATGAACCAAGAGGGAAAATCCTTGTAGCAAGAAACACAGGATTCACAAACATTACAGCCATCACATTCCCAATTTGTAACAATGGGTTTTTTCCACACACATTCCTAAAACTAGAAAGAAGCACTAATAGGGTTCTAAATTCATCCCAAGGTACACTTAAGTGTAATAAAAATGAAACTAGTCATGGGAAGTTTGTATGTTCATTGCAAACAACTTCAAAAATAAAAGGTTCCCAGCACTCAAGAGGCTGAGGCACTATGGCCAGTGAAGTTGCCTGGGCAATATGGTGAGAGAGACCTCATCAATAGAAAAGGTACCATGGGGCAATAAAGCACTGAGAGCAAGTCGAGGTGGGTGTAACTTCCTATCATCAGTTAGCACTCACAGCACTAGTTAGCAATGAATGCCCAATGGAATTCAGAACACCCTTGAATATCTTGCATTCTCTTGTTCACCAATATACAATGGATGCTATAGATCTGCTTTCAGTGAGGTCTGGCCCCAGGAGATTTGTCCAGTTTCCTTCCTGCAGTGGCAAATGACAAGCCCATGTAAACCAGTTCTCTGAGGTCTTTGATTGCTTAGCTTCCCTTAGAACATAAAATCCTACTAAATAAAACGTGCTGTGTTAGACATCCAGCTAGCTTTAGTTGTTTTAAGAAATCCTGCACCTGTGTGAGCTTTATCATAAGCCACCCATCTTGGGTGAAGAAGAGGTTGTAGTAAGCCTAGAAGCAGGGGAGCTGCTGTAGCAATAGTGCATCCTTTACACAGCACTGATGCTCACATGTCCAGCTGCCCAACAGCCAACCTGTGCCACCTACTCCACTAATTCTTCATAAAGTGTCACTGAAACAACCCCTCTTCACTCAGGACATTTTTTTCTTGTCTTTAATCATATTTTAAAAGATTTTTTAAAATGAATTTCATACATAAGTACTGTATGTACATTGTTTGCATCTGTTATGAGACATAACTTTGCCCAAGCATGAGCTGTCTCTGAATATTTCTGCTCCTGTAAGTAACCCCAAATGAAACTCATTGGTTCACCAAGGTGGACTTTGGTGGTATCTGTACTTTAGTCTGTCATAGGTTTCCTGTCTGGGGTGAGACAGCTGCATCACCAAAGCCCACCTCAGCTTGGGTGACAGATCAGAAAAGCTGGGAACAACACATTGCACAGCCTGGAGGCAACTCAACAGGTTGAACAGGTCCTCAGCTGTCTAAATCTCTTCCAGATAGCTCAGATGGTTTCTGCTTCTTCCAGGTAGCTGGTCTGGTATCCGAGTCTTCTTTGTAGCTCAACTTCCTTCCATGTGAGAAGGACTCTCAGCAAGGAGGGACCTAGTGAATCTGGTCAGTTTCAGGGACATCCTGAAGCTAGTTTGAGTAGTTTACTTTCAGAGAAGCTCTTATACAACAGCAACCACCTTCTGAAGATTGATTGTTTTGAAATCCCAGTTTGATAAGTCAAGATGATGCATCCTCCAGAAGCCAAGTACCTCCTTAGTTTTGATGTGGAATAATGTATCCATATCTTCTGGGATGAGAAAAATGCCAGAACACTCAAGTTTTTTCCACAGGAAAAAAAATGTCTGTTATCACAGACTAAACTTTGCCCTCTCTCACGCCTCAGCAAGATTTTTAGTTCCAGTAAAGCTTTTTTCCCTAAGAATTACTTATCTGAGGAAACCATCTGAGTTCCATTTCTGAGGCCAAACCAAAGAAAGGTTTGCCTTGATGTCAGCCATTTGCTATGAAGGAAAAAATCCAGAAATCACAGGAAACATCCAAATACATTGTTTAAGCTGGGTATCACAAGACAAGCAAGTCATGTTTTCCATGAAACATACACAGTTCAACCTCTGCTTTTTTACATTTAAGTATGAACACACATAAATATATATGTATATAGTTATGTATATATTGTATATATGTGGTATATATACGTATATATATGAGATAATATTACCTCAGGATTACAGAAGACATAATGAACAAATAAATGCCTGAAAAATATGAAATTTTCATTTCTGGTTTTTGTAGATTTGCAAAGAAAAATTGGTTATCCATTTAAACTCTGATGTCCAAATATTCAAATCTATGAACCTATAGGAGCCATTGTCATTCAAACCAGCACAATGAGTTTAGTCAGAGACCTTGTTTCTTGGTGCTCTACATTGCTTTCCCCTTTACTCCCTAGAATAAAAAAGAGTTTATTGGCATACAGCAATGCTTGTTCATTGCCATGTTTCCTATGGCTGATATCAGAGAGTTAAACATCCAGGGCATGGATGGGTCTACAAAGCTGTAAACAGTTGCTTTCTTTCACTTCGACAAAGAAGAGTTTTCCTAACCTTGATCTACCCCAACCTGTCCACCATTTCTCTTCCAGTTTACTTCACCTCAGTTTTCCTTCTAAAATACATATTTCTAGCACTTTGTTTATTATAGATTTGAATGATCATTCAGTGTTCAGTGTTTATCTGGGAGAGAAGGTTTTAAATGTTTATTCTCCACCACAGAATAGCACTCATCGTTAGCTCTCATGTACAAGCCTTGTTCTTTAGCTTCTGCTTCCTTCATATTCAGTCACATTGCACTCACTCACACATATATTCTTCTTCTTCTTCTTCTTCTTCTTCTTCTTCTTCTTCTTCTTCTTCTTCTTCTTCTTCTTCGTTTGTTTTAGTGCACAAAGGACTCTGCAATGAGGTTAAGCTGAGGTTGAACATATTGTCCACAAGCCCAAAACCTTGGTGCAAGGCCACATCCCCTTAGGCATACAGAACACCTTTAGTGCCCTTTCAGTTCAACTGGACAGTCAGTAGCACCCTCTTCTAGTCTCCTTGGCCATTGTACTCATGTGCATTACACATAAATAAAACATAAATATTATTTTTTCTAATTTGATGGCCTATATCTAGTAATATTTGCTTATTCCAAAGTAGTGGTATAACTTTTTGGGTATTGTCTTGGTTAGGATTTCTATTGCTCTGAAGAGACACTATGATCACAGCAACTCTTACAAAGGAAAACATTTAGTTGGGGCTGGCTTATAGTTTAGAGGGTTAGTTCATTATTACCATGGTGGGAAGTATGGTGGCATGTGGGCAGACATGGTGCTAGAGAAGAAGCTGAGAGTTTTATATGTAAATCAGCAGGCAGAAGGAAAAAAGAATGAGCCACTGGGCTAGGTTTGAGCTTCTAAAATCTGCTCCAACAAGGCCACACTTTAATAATACCACTTCCTATGAGTCTACAGTGGCCATCATTCAAACCACCACAGATAAGAATAAGTAAATAAATGATGATGCTTTTCTAATAAGTTTATATTCTCAACTTGACAAAAGACTGACTTGAGAAAAAAAGGACATTCTGGTTGCAAATGGCTTTTTGGCCTGGACTTCAGCCTTCATTCTTCTCTGTCTAGGCTAATGACCCATCCTGAAGACTTGCCACTTGCCAGGCTACGTAGGCACAGATTCCAGGTTCTTACAACTCTCACTGTGTGTGAGTATAAACAGATGTAGGCTCACAATTGCATAGAGGCTCATACATGCACATCTAATTGCTTATTTTTCTCTGCAATCCCAATGACTCAAAACATATCCTCACTCTCAGAATAGCAACCTGAACCTTACAAACCTTCTTGCCCAGATGTGATTGTCCACCTAGGTTAGGGCCTGTTTGGTTGGTTGGTTTTATTGAGCCAGAGTCTCACTGTGCATACCTGACTGGACTGGAACTCATTATGCAGAATAGCCTGGCCTCAAACTCATGGAAATCTTCTTGTCTCTGCCTCCTGGATGCTGGGATTAAAGATAGGCCACTACATCTGGCTCAAGGTTACATCTTGCTATAAATCATTCCTTTGTTAATCTGACCTTAATACCTTAATATCATCCTCTTCAAATGCTTTCCCAGCCTCGCCCAAGAAAAACTATAAGCCACAGATCTGGAATCCATTTTCTTCTGAGTTCCCATTAGTCTGTCAGTGAAAAAGCATCTATGTGAGCTCTAGAAGGAAAATGAAAGACTATTGCTTTCTGGAGACAAGAGCATACTACCGAACACTGGCTGACAGGAGGACCAAAGTAACCTTGGCTTAGACCTCTGAGGACCCCTTATAAGGCTCTGCTGCAGGTGATGGCCCTCTCCAGACCTGTGCTGAGGCCATTTTAGCAGGATACTAATCTGAACTGAAACCTTTGGTACTCAGTGCACCCAGTGTCTTGCTTTCTTTCCTTGTTGATGTGATAAAATATCCTGACAAAAGCAGCATTCTCAAGGGAGAGGTATTTTGGTTAATTGTGCAAAGCTACAGGCTATCACCTGAACTAAGAGTTATTGCCTTAAAAACATAAGGTAGGTAGCTGATCGTGTTGTCAGACAGAAAACAATGAAAGCTTGCTTCCACTCACTTTCTCTTTGTTATAGAGGCAAAGATCCAAACCCAGGTGCAGCCACTTTTAGGATGGGTCTTCCAAGCTCAATTACTGTTATTGAATCAACACCACCCCCTCATAGGCATGCCCAAGGGCTAAGGAATCAAGACAAGCCTATCTGGAGACTTGTTAAATTGAAGATAAACAGCATCACTACTGTTTTCCTGCTGGTCCAGCCTTGAGTAACTCACTGGCTGTGTCTCTGAAAAGGAAGGAAAGAGAACCTTCATGCTTTCCCAGTTCTTGCCTCAGTGGGACTAACACACTCTTTAGACATGGCCTATTAATTTGGAACTCCGTAAATGAACATAAACTTCTTCCTGCCAAGTTCCAAGTCCTCATCCCCCAATCTTTAAGTCTTCAGGGCCTGTGGTTATTATGTAGAGGAAGAATGAAGCAACCCCCCAAAGTTATCTGCCATTACACTTACTCCCCCCACAACAGCTGACTCCTGTTTATTCTCCAGACTGAGACAAGAGAATGGCTTCACAGGACAAAAGAAAAAAAATAGTTCTTTTACCTATACCAAAAAAAGTGCTAGCAAGATTAGAATAAATGTCTATTTCTCATACCCCTCTGCGTGTACTGTTTATGTCCATCTCACAGGCACCCTATAATAGTTAAACTCACCCTGCTGTGATCTAATAAACCTTAAAATCACACAAAAAATGAGACCTTGGTCTACCTGGCCTCTGGTTGGCAGGTCAGAATCAGTCTCAGAGCTGAGTTCAGTCATCAATTAACCTCTTTTAGCTTCACTGTCTCAACCCTAGTTTGCTAGGTCTTAAGGCCTTTCCTAGATATTATTTCTGCTTATAATAGCTCAGGAAGTCTGCCATGACCCTTTGCCTCACTAACCCCTAATTGCTCAAGAGTCTACTTTAATTATCCTCTATCATTCACAGTTAGTTCTTCCCACCATAACCATCTTAAACCTTTCCTTTATAACACATTTGTTAATTGAATTAACTTTAGCCCATGTAGATGCCTCTGTACACGTTTAAAATTAAAGCTAAATATTTCATTTTACACAGTAAAACTACTATCTAAATTAATCTATAAGCTGCCTAGAACCTATTATTGTAACAAGCAGCTGAGTCTCAGCATTTCTCAAATATGACAGACAGGAGCCGCATCCAATCAGACTACATCTACAACTCACTTCCTTTCCTGTGGTTACAATAATCACAGAGACATCCTGAACCATATTTGGAGCACACAGCTGGGAACTCCAAAAAGGCAAATACAAGCCCATCGAGATATGGAGAACTAAATTTGTTATAATTTTGTCTTTTAACTACATTACAGCGGTAACTCACAAACTAAAAATGTGTCCTTTGTCCCATTTGGAAACTCTGACTTCCTGTTGTTATGTTTCTCCTTGGCTCCTGGCATAGTGTCCACCAAACACACCTTTAGGATGCGCTGAGCATAAGAGAGGAATGGAGAACAGAGGGCATATAAGGGGATGATTAGAAATAAAGTCACTCTGTTTCAGTGGAATTCCATTTAAAACTATAGGAAATGTAGTCTGCTGGCTGGAGGGTGGGAAAGGAAGGGGAGGGGGGAGGAGAGAAGGAGGGGAGGAGAGCATGAGAGAGAAAGAAAAAGGAAGAGGAGGAAGCCATCTCCAAAGAAGGCTGGAGAATTACTCAGCCTCACAATTGAGGAAATTGACACAATGGTAAACTGCACAAAGGAACTGGTTCTATAGATAGGGATAATGACAGAAGAAATTTTGGATGTTGGAGGATGGTATGGGTACCAAAACCAGAGAAGTGCTCTTTATTACAACTGCCATCCATCATGACTAGATACATAAGTTTCTAAGTATATTTGGGTAACACATCATCTCCATTTTACATTTTTTGGGAGCATCTGGGCTGCCTCTGTTCCCAGATGAGCTACTGGGATTCTGTTGGCAGCTAGAGCCCAGACCCTTGGCTGTTGTTACTGAGGCTCTTAGCAACTGAACAGGCTGAATCATACAACTGGAGACAGAGGAAACACAACTGTTTCCCTGTGTTTCCACAAGAAACTCTTTGTCTCATGGAAAGGAAAGAAGTGAGTACCTGGAAGGGTTCTAGCCGGCCTGAGCAAGGCAAAGACAGGCCAGGGAAGGAAAACCAACAGGCTTTGCCTTTTACCCTTCTCCCCGATTCCCTCTACCTTGCTAACTCTTAGGTTACATTTCTAGAGCTAACCACCAAGGTCCAGTCCTGTATTTGACCACTTTTTCCTCTTGAGGTTGAACTGACCACCAAGGTCCAGCTATTGAAAGCCCCTTTTGGCTACCATAATTCACATTCCCAATCAAAATTAAACACTTGATCTTAACGCAGGGTTTCCCCTTTTTCTTTTATAAACTGCCATTTGCCTGTGGGCCACATGTGTCTTCTCTCTATCCACAGGCGGTCCTTCATCCCTCTGGGACAAACACCCCACCCCCTTCCTCATTTTCTTCCCTCCTCTCCCTCTATCATTCTTAGTCTCTTATTCCCTGCCCTCTGTCCTTTTGGAGCAAATACGTCTCCTTTGTGCTGAGAACTTGGTCTTGGGGTATCTTGTGCCAACTTCAAGGTCCTTTCACACACACTCTGGATACACTCAGAGCTCATCCATTGAATGAAGCATTTGACTTGAAATATCTGCTGAATTCCTTGCCTTACTCTCCAACTTCTTTATTTGAATTTATAAACACCCTTCCAGAAGTCAACAAAGGAGCTTCCCCTGAGGGTGTGTGTGTGTCTGTTGTCTGTGTGTATGTGTGTCTGTGTTTTTGTGTGTGTGTGTGTGTGTGTGTGTGTGTGTGTGTGTGTGTGTGTATCTGTGTCTGTGTATATTAGAATGGGAACTGAGGTTTGGTGCCTTTTCAATAATCCACAAATGAAAGAAGCCTAGTGCTACTTGGGTAAATCAAAACAGGCCAAAGGTCATATGAAGGGGAAATGCAAGCGACTCTCTAAAGCAGATTCTGTTCTATAGCTGGATACAGAGATGGGCTTTTCTAAGCAACACATCCTGATTATTGGGTGGAAGAATTCCAGAATATTGACAGCAAGAAATTTCCACAAACAAGAAAACAAAATAACTTTGTATAAGGGACTGATGTATTCAGGATGGAAAGGAATAGGGTTTATGATTTTTAAACTTTATTTATTTATTTATTTATTTATTTATTTGCCTTGGTGTTTGCCTGGAACTGGAACTACAGACAGTTGTTAGCTGCCATGTGGGTGCTGGGAATCGAACCCGGGTCCTCTGGAAGAGCAGACGGCGCTCTTAACCGCTGAGCCATCTCTCCAGCCCCGGGTTTATGATTTTTAAACTATAGAAAAGAGGTCTGGGGTACAGCTCAATGGCAGAAGGCTTGCATAGTGTGTGTGGAGCCCAGTGATCCAATCAACTTTGTCGTCTCTTACAGAAGAGGAAACAATGCTTCCAGTCTGAAACAAGCAAGAAAAAAAGCCAGGGATCAGTTCAACTGTAAAGGGCATTTATGCTTACCAGCATGCATGATGCCCTAGGTCTGATTTCTGCTACTCCAATTCTTTTTCTTTCTTCCTTCCTTCTTCCTTTCTAGTGTTACCCAGGCATAGTGGCATACCCCTGTAGTCCTTACACTTGGGAGGTAGAAGCAGGAGGATCTGGAGCTAAAGGTCATTCTGGGATGTCTAAAATGTTTGAGGTCAGCCTGAATTCTGTCATTTCTCAAAAAAAAAAAATGTCTTAATCACAATTTACTGCAAAAAAAAAAAAAGAATCTTCTCTGATGAAGAAATGCACAAAGCATAAAGACAGAAACGTAGGTGGCAGTTTATTATTATTTAGCAGAATAATTGTACTAGGTTTCCCTATAGTGCCTATGACCTTGCCAGCCACACTTTAGGAGTAGCTTACATCTAGACTATATAGAATCCCTGATTTATAAATACTGGAAACTAAATCAATTTTTAAGTAAGTGTTCATGCCAATTTTCTGGCCTAAGTTACTTGAACACACACATCAGTATTTGGCCTCTTTCCATAATCACACTCACACCACAGGTACCCAACTGTTTACCTTGATTACAGAGGTAACAATTTTTTGTGAAGCTCCAGGTACTGATGTTCAAATGCCTACTTAGCATTTTCAGGTACACGGCTGGAATGAGCTTTACATTCAGAAGGCCTAGAACAGATCCATAGTCTCCTCATCTGATTCTCTTAGAAGCACATCCTCCTTTTATTTTTCAGTAATGAATGGCATCATTGTGGTTCCTAAAAGCTACTTATTAAACACAGTTGTCTGTGTTGTAGTTCATCTTGCCTGCCCCGAGAATACCTAGGAGACTGCTAACCCATGCCTCTGGGGTGTCTTTGATGCTGTTTTCAGAGAGTTCACAAGGCTATGAATAGACTGTGGGAAACTGGAGCCTGTCCTGAGTGGGAGAAGTGGATTGGGGCAGAGGCTACATCTAGTTAGCCCTGGCCTCTTCCAGGGACTGTGCTACTTCATCTCCTGTCTGCCATGACATGGGCTGCTGTACCCCATCATCCCACTTGAATGGACTGAAACTATGAAGGGAGAAAAATCTCTCTCTTCTGTCAGACATTTTGTCACAGTGACTTGGAAAGTATCTGCTGCTGTGCATAGAGAATCTGACTGGCACATTTGTGACATGCAAGTATTAGCTGTGGAACCTGGCATTGTGTTTGTGATATTTGGTCATAAACTGTGGTCACATGCCCTGACGTTGTGTTTGTGATGTGTAGGTAGAAGCTATGAACACAGAACCAGACATCATGTGTATGATGTGGTGTGCAGGTATTAGCTGTGGATGCAGAACCTGAGTATTGTGTTTGTGGGGTGCAGAAATAAAATGAATATTTTATATGTGACCTACACATCTACACGTCTAATATCACACCACTAGCACTGATAGAGCATGGTAAAGAATTATTGGAGGATACCATGAAGACCAAATTGGAATCAGGAGAAAAAGTATGTCTCTCCCTTTACTGTGTGGGTTCCAGGGATCTAGCTGAGGTCATTGGGCTTGGTAGCAGCTGTCTCTATTCATCTCACTGCTCCTGTTAGCCCTGTTTCATATGGGAGAAAAACTGGAGTTCAGAACCTTTGGCCTGAGGCTTCTTGTGTCTGCATAAAGCCTCTTCAGCCCTGTGGGCTTCCTCTCATATTTTCTTTACTGAGTTTCCTCTCACTGTATCAACCATGTGAAACCATTATGTGTTTTCATAATAATTCTGCATAACCAAAAATTATATTAAGGTTGAAAATTAGTTAGCTACTGCCAATATTTTAATATTTTTTAGATCAGTGAGAATGCAGCTGCATTTTTATTTGCCAGGTCTGAGGAAATCCATCCAAGAATTTTGATGGGATCTTTGAGATTTATAGGATTCCTTTATTATTTCATTTAATTCTTCTTGAGAGGCTGCTTTTCTGTTCATTTGTACAAAAAAAAAATGTCCTATGATATATATCCCTGGCATTACACAAGCCATAGCCTCCAGACTTCCAGGATGAAAGCCAGAGACCCCTGAGTGAAATAATGCATGGCAATGAGAACATAAAAATAGCAGATGGGAGATGCCTCACGGAGATTCCTAAAATAAAAAATTATCAGATAGGTCTGATTCAAGTAGACAAAGACCAGCCCTTTAGGGCATCACAAGCTGAAAGTTTGTATAAGGACAAAATCTTAGAATGTTCTCTGCAAATGCCTCCTGAGAGTCAGGTTCAGTTCTCTGAAAGGTCAGTGCACTAGACTGTATCCTGAAGACTGACTGAGAAAGTCTCACACATACAAAAGGATCTGCCTCCATCTCTGGATTGTGCCCTTTGACAGTCATACACTCCAAATTAACTGTGCAAGAACTAAATTGAATCAAGTTTTCCTGGAATCTAGCCAGGCAGTATTAGCCTTCCCAATCTGTAAAGCCTAAGAATTTTAACAGTCTGATTTGATTTAAGATAAAAATTCTCACCCCTAGCTGGGTGTGGGGGGTGCGTGGATTTCAGGAGGCAGAGCGGGTGTATCTCTATAAATTTGAGGCTAGCCTGGGCTTGAGGTCTGCCTAGTGAGTTCCAGAACAGCCAGAGTTATGTAGGAAGGAATTGTCTCAGAAATAAAGAAAAAAGAGAGACATAAAGAAAGGGAGGGAGGGAGGGAGCAAGGGAGGGAGGGAGCAAGGGAGGGAGGGAGCAAGGGAGGGAGGGAGCAAGGGAGGGAGGGAGCAAGCAAGAGAGAAAACATTCTTATTTCTGAATTTAGAGGGATAGCCTCATACCGAGGTGTATGGAAACTCTTTGGAAACTTCTGAAAAAACAAAAGGGGCAAGACTATGTTAAGAAGGTTGTGTATTTTAATTTCCCACTGTATTGTGTACAACTTTCATTTAAAACAGTTAAGCACATTTAAAAGGGGAGGGCTTGGTTTGTGTCCTGTGGACATAAGTATATCTGAATAGGCAAAAGAGGTCAAGAGTGGCCTGAACTGGAAGGATTAATTGCCACCCAGGGTCATGGTGATGTCTGGGCCTGTGCTGCTGCTGGGGCCCATGTCTAGGTTCCTTGCTCTGATGCAGCCATGGTCTCTGTTCATGTCTATGGCTCCTCTGGTCGTGCCCTTCACCGACTGAAAGCTCGCAGGAGAAAGGGTCCTACACCTCACCTGGATAGCTCAATAAAGCTAACTGTTTTCAGGGGTAAGGGCAAGTTGCCCCTGTGGGCATGAGAATGGGAGAGCAGATTGTGCCCCCTCTCCTATGGCATGTAGTAGCATAGGTGAAAGAAAGATGCCTGTCTCTCTCCCCTGCCCCTCCCGCTGTTTCCAGCTGGTGAGAGAGCTGACCATGCCCTGCACCTTGTGAGCTAGCCCCGAGAATGTGAACACGAGAGATCTGGTCATGTTCCTCATCTGCCATGGGGGACTGGGATATGCTCCCCTCCACCCCTTACTGCCTGTAGCAAGTGGAACAGCTGTCTCTGCCCCTCACCTGCTGCAGCACTCAGGGTGAGTAGCCCCTGCACCTCACCTGAGCACTAAAGTAGAACTGGCCCTGATGGTCCAGGTGTGGGAGAGTCAAGTCTAGGGTGTGAAAGCAGAACTAGCCCCGCCCCCTGCTCATTGCTGCAAGGGTAAACCGGAGCACTGCTGGAGAGCTCACTCTGGAGGGAAGCATGGAGGAGAGTTTGCGGGCTGACCAACTCTACAACTATCCAGGCCCAGATCCAGGGTTATAAGCTGGCCAACAGGATCTACAGGAGCATGTGACAGGTCTGGTCCGGTAGATTCGAAGCTGCAGGATCTCCACAACACAGGCAACAACAGGCTATCCAAGAGGAGAGAACTGTGAGGGCCCAGCATCCTTAATACAGCAGAAACCAGAGGCCTCAAACCAGACCAATGACTCTTAGCAATGAACACTTGCAAGTAACGATATACAGACAAAAGGGTTTACTGAATTGTCGTGACCGCCTCTATAGGTCTAGGTACGCGGAAGCAAGCCAGATCTTTAGCCTAGCCAATTATGGGATAGTTTGTCATTGAGAGCACTCACCATGTGGAAGGTGGAGAAGCGGAAGCCAGCGCCATCTTTAAGGCGCGGCTGCAGGCAGCTCATGGCTCACTGTGTCATACTACAGCTTCCATGAGATTTTTTTTTCTAAAATACTATTTTATTTTGGAGGGGGGTTACAAGGGCAGAGGATAGATATGAATGAATGGGGAAATGAATGGGATGGAGAGGCATTATATGCAAGACACAAAGAAAAAATAAAAAGGAAGTTTACATAAAGATTCTTCAATTTCTTCCTTTCCAGTTTGTATCCTTTTGGGTGCCTTGCTGTCTTATTGCTCTAGTTAAGACAGCAAGTACTATATTGAATAGGTATGGAGAGAGTGGACAGCCTTTTCCTATTCCTGATTTTAGTGGAATTGCTTTGCCTTTCTTTTAAGTTGATGTTGGCTAAGGGCTATGCTCTTATAATGTTGAGATATGTCCTTCATATCTCTAATATCTCCAGGACTTTTATCATGAAGGGGTGTTGGATTTTTGTTGAAGGTCTTTTCTGCATCAAATGTGATGATCATGTGGTTTCTGTCTTTCAGTTGGTTTATATGGTGGATTACACTTACTGGCTTTTGTATGTTGAACTGCCTTGAATCTCTGGAATGAAGCCTGCATGATCATGGTGGGTGATATTTTTGATATGTTCTGGGATTCAGCTTGCAGATATTTATTGAGAATCTTGGATCATTGTTCATAAGGGAAGTTGGTCTATAAGTTTCTTTCTTTGTTGGGTCTGTATGTGGTTTGTGTCCAGTGGAACTGAGACCTCAAAAAAATTAGACAGTGTTCCTTTTGTTTCTATTTTTGTTGAATAATTTGGGGGTTATTGGCACTAACTCTTCTTTAAAAGTCTGGTAGAATTCTGTGCTAAAATCATCTGGCCCTGGGCTTTTTTTTTTTTTTGGTTGGATTTTTTTTTCCTTTTTGTTGGGAGACTTTTAATTGCTGCTTCTATTTCCCTGGGGGTTATCAGTCAATTTAAATTGCTTATCTGATCTTTATCTAATTTTGGAAAGTGGTGTATAGCTACAAAAGATCTTTTAGATTTTCCAATTTTATAAAGTATAGGCTTTTAAACCAAGAACTTATGATTCTCTGGATTTCCTCAATGCCTGCCATTATGTCCCCCATTTCATTTCTAGTTTGATAATCCTCTTGTTTTAGCTAATTTGGAGAAGGGTTTGCCAATATTACTAATTTTCCCAAAGAACTAATCAATACTTGTTTTATTGACTTTTTTTTGTAATTTTTGTTTGTTTTTATTTGACAGATTTCCACCCTGATTTGATTATTTATTGCCATCTACTCCTCTGGTGTGTGATTTCTTCTTTCTGTTCTAGAGCTTTCAAGTGTCTCCAGTTTTCTTTTAATGCAGGCACTCAATGCTCTGAGTTTTCTTCCCTTTTCACTGCTGCTGGGGGGCCGTGTCAGAGGACAGCAAATGACAACTGACTTCCGGGGATCCGCCCACCAGGAAACAAAGCCCTGATGGGTACATCTTGGATAGGCAAGGATGGAGATCAAACTCTCCCCCCCCCACCCAGTATTTTTGCTTCTGCTGTGCCTTCACATGTTTGCTGCTGCCATCTTTGTCTGGGACCTGGTATGTTGTTAATGGGTGTGGGGAGACACCCAAATGCCTTATTGAAGTATGTTTATCTCATGGAAACATCTCCTTCTACTGGACATTTTTAACTATGAGTTATTATGAAGATGATTTCCTCCTGAAGAGTACTGTTTAACTTGTACTCATGTCGAGGGACCCCCCAGAGACCACCAGGGAGCTGGATTTGAGGGTTTATTGTTATGGACAAGTTCAAATGAAGCCGGGGTGGAAACCCTTTGTTCTGATGCAGAGGAGGGTTACCGGCCCCAGTCCAGAGATGAGGGTTTTTTAAAGAAAAGCCTATGTAAACAGGGTGCCACACATCTTGGCATTTCAGGATTGAGTAAAGGGATGGGCTTCAATAGTAGCTATTGGCTAAACTTCCCAGTGCAAACCCAAGCCCTGAAGCTGGGTTTCAACTAACTTTTGAATCTATTGGCTGTCAGGCACACTCCCAGGCCTGGGCCCCACCCTCAGAAACAGAACTTCATAAGGATAAATCCATGCCTTCACAAACTGAAACAATTATTTTATTTAATAATAGTGTTAGTTTAAATAGGATTTTTATGATTGAGAGTTTTTAATAAATATAGTAATGGATTATGGTAGAGGTTAGTTTAGTAGAAAAATTAATATAGGTAAAGGTAGAACTAAATGATGCTCCTGCCTCAGACAAAGCAGAGGTGGCAGAGGATAGAAAATAAGAATGTCACACAGCTAGAACTCATGAGTTTCTGTTGAGTAGCCATATAGACTGTGGATTAGGTTACTAGGTAAATAAATAAATAAATAAATAAATAAATAAATAAATAAATAAATAAATTGAGTCCTAGTTAGCTTAAATTCTTTTAATTTTAGTGTTGGGAGGTGAGTTCACAGATTTTAGATTGCATCATAGCTGAAACAAAGCTTTGAAATTAACTTGAAGTTAGACTAAGATGTTTTTGTTAAATAGCTTTGAGGTGAAAACCAAAGAAGATAATCTAAAGTTTTAGAAAGATCCAGAGACGAGGGAGGAACTCTTCAAAGTCAGTGAACAAGAACAAAGCAGCCCAGTTATCATTAACTGATGTGCTGTTCTTGCCTGAAATGGTTGATGGCCAAAGGTGATGACTAATTTCTTATGCCCACTTCTGCCCTCTGTCTCCTGAAATTAAAAACAATACAAACAAACAAAAACCCATTGATGAATGTTCTCTCTCTGCCTTTTGGTTAGTTTGGATAAGGGTTTGTAAGGGTTTATCTGTCTTGCTGATTTTCTCAAAGAACCAACTCTTTGTTTCATTGATTCTTTGTATTGGTCTCGTAATTTCTATTTTATTGATTTTAGCTCTCAATTTGATTATTTCCTGTCGTCCATTCCTTGTGGTGATATATGATTTCACATGGACTATGACATGCCACGAGGCTGACAAACACCAACCAAAGATCAAATTTGAACTACAGACTGCTCAGGACAATTTTGAGGTGGCCAGCTGAGGTGAACCAGCCTTACAGACTACTCTAGCCAAGTAGTGATGGTACACACCATTAGTCCCAGCACTTGGGAGGCAGAGGCAGGAGGATCTCTATGCGTTAGAAGCTAGCCTGGTCTACAAAGTGAGTTCGAGGACAGCCAGGACTGTTACACAGAAACCCTGTCTGGAAAAAATCAAAAACAAATAAACAAAAACTAATAAAGATGGAGAGATGGCTCTGATATTCCAGACTATTTTAATTAAATATATATCACCACAATTCCTCCTGGATGAGTTTGCTTCTCTTTGTTCTAGAGCTTTCAGTTGTGCTGTTAAGTCGCTAGGAAATACTCTGGTTACATGAACTAGATTTTTGGGGGCCACTCCCTATGGTGGGGTGCCTTGCTCAGCCTTTGTATCATACAAACAGGAGAAGTTAGATCCTTCCTCAACTTTATATGTTAGTGTTGACTGTGTTGACTACTCAAGGGAGGTCTTACCCCTTTTGAGGAGTAATTGGAGGGAGGAGGAGGGGGCAGAGCAGAAGGGAAGGGAGGGAGAACAGTGGAGGGTATGTGAAAGAAATTTTATTAATAATTTTAAAATATTAAAAAAATATATATAATTTTTTAAATATCAAGTTTTGGCTTAAAAGACTACTGATGAGTGGATATGCACACCAAACATTTAAAGCAGAGCTGACTGTTTTTATGTATAAAAGTTCAGGTTTGTGATTCTTTTAAGATTTTTTTTATAAGATTCCTTTTCAAGATAAGTTATAAAGGAATTTTTCCTTTCTTTGTAACCATAGCGCAGCTGGCCAGTAAAGAACTGACTGAGAAGAATACTCTGCTTGCTTACACGCTGTTAATCTATAACAAGTGGCTTAGATATGAATGTATGTGGGTTCTTGAGGATAACTTTTTCACCAGTAATACATAAAATGTTTAATTATGTAAGGAATATGGAAAACATGAGGTTTGTTTTTTTACTGGTATTTATTGTAATCATTCACTAGTATGTTTCTTGGATGCAGGAGAAGGATGAAATCTATTTTAGTATCCATTCTGTTTGTCTTCTTATTGGGGTACTGACACCATTGGTGTTGAGAGATATCAATATGCTGTGATGTGTGTGTGTTTCCTCTCTTTTTGATGTGCTCATCTGAATTATCTATTCCCTGTATGTTTTCTTGAGTGTGAGTGTGGTTACCCTCTTTAGGTTGGAGTTTTCCTTCTAGTTTCTTCTTTGGGGCTGGAGATATAAATATACATATATCTGCATTAGGAGCCAACACTTAGGAATCAGGAATCAGGATGGACTAGGAGTAGAGGCTGAGGGGTCCATAGAAAGGACAGCAGTTCCTGGAAACTGGAGGGAGAAAGGAGGGACCACAACAGTTTGCTATAGAGCTGTGTATGGAAATTGGACTTGGAGGAAGGAGCACAGGGAGAGGTGAAGACCTGAAGTTAGACTTCCTGTTTTCCTGGCCTGTGTCTTCCTTGGCCTTGAAAATGCCTGAGACCTCACCTCACCTTCCTTACCTCCAAATACTATTATCCCACAAAGCTGGGAATTAGGTCTCTGACCTACAGCACACGGATAACACATTGAAAGCACAGGTCCCCCTTTATGACACTTGGCAGTGACAGGAACCGCTCCTGGGGCTCGTGAGCTCAGGAGGGACAGGAGTATGTTTCAGCTTCTAGGCCCATTGTCTGCGCTCTGGATAGCTGTTTCATACACCTTCCTCAAGTCCTTCAGAATAAAAAGTATTCTACTCAAAAACATCAAAAAGTGCCAGAAAATGTTACAAAGATCTGTGGATTATGTAAAAATGGAGTAACACCATTGTGTCTGACAGAAAGAATTCTGGCTGCAGAGAATGTTTGGGAACCCTGTGTGTCTAGGGTACGCATGACAACCTAGGATGTAGTATAAGAAGAGACTATGAACAGGTCTTCACCAGTCACTGGTGATAGATCTCGCTGATAAGGTCTCCAGTTTTCTTGAAAAGCAACAAAGGATGGGTATTTTAATGATCCAAGTTGCTATGTGCTAGGAAATGAGTTATGGGTAGTCAAGTTGCTGTTTCTAGGATCTAGGCAAACAACTCCAGATGCATAGAAGAGAAGCTGGTAAAACATTAACCACCTGAACTAAATTAACTTAATGCAAGCCATTTTCAATCAAAGTAAACATAAATCAGGATATGCACAGTTTACACCCTCCTGAGAAAACCAAGTGGACAGAGCCAAGATGAGGTTGCCAGAAGTGAATCAGAAATTCTGCAGTGAGTGATAATCAGAGTCGAACCAGAAGAATGAAGCCACGTAAAGACCGAGTGCTTCTACAGGCACCGGAAGTAAGATATTCAACATAAAGAGTTAATTGTAAAAGATTTCTGACCCTGTTTGGGCCAGAGGTCTGGACCTGCCCACTGCAGCTTTTACCCTCCAAAGAAATGACTCAGACACTTATATTAATTTCATACTGTTTGGCTTATGTCTCAGGCACATTACTAGCTAGCTCTTTCATCTTAATTCAACCCATTTCCATGAATCTATCTGCCACGTGGCCCAGTGGCCCCTAGCTCACCTGGGTCCTACATGCTGTTTTTGGCAACTGGATGGAGTCTCCCTGACTCCACCCTCCTTCTACCTATTTCTACTCTGATTCCTCCACCCACTTCTACAGCACCTGACACAGTTTCTTTATTTACAGGATGATACAAGAACAATCCCAGCACAGGCTATTACAGAAATATGTGGTAAAAGCATCATAGTAGAGACACCTATACAAAATAAAGCTGTTAAAAAGCACTATGTAATGCAGACTGCTTCTGTCGATGACCCTAAAGAACTAAAAAGATTCTATGACAATGTCACAAATCACTGCACGTCTGTGGTACATTCTCTGACAAGCAGTCATTGCTGACTGGGTCCAAATCAAGGATCTCAGTTGCCATGGTGAGTCTCCCGATGGTTAGAAATACTGGCAAGAAAACATGGATACTTACACCAGAAACTAAGTTACAAAGAGAAGACAATCCCAGATGATTAGGGCAGTAGGACTGCCTTGTATGGAACAATATATCCCAAACCCTAAGAATAACACAGAAGAAGCCCTTTGCTAAGGATTCAGCTCAGTCAGAGTTTGCACAATAGCATACGATTTTTGGTTTGGAACTTAGCACAATTGAAAAGAAAAAAGAAAAAAAAGGGGGGGGGCAAAAAAACAAAAAACAAACCCAGGGCCTAATAGGCACAAGCACATTGGGTGATAATGTCTCTGTATGAATTCAACAATTGTAGCAAAAGTAACACTCTGGCCAGGGATGTTGCTAGCTGGGGAGACTGTGTATATTTCAGAATGGGGGTGGAGGTGGGGTGGGTGTGGGGGAGAGTATATGGGAACTCTTGTTTTCTGTCCAATATTGATACTGACTGAGTCCTTTTAAAAATGACTTTTTTAAAACAGAAGGACTAACTCGTGAATCACTTGATCCAGGCTGACTCATCTAAAGGTCCTGAGACAGCATCCTAAAAGACAGTAAAGCCACCCACCCCCAAACACACAGCTCTGCTCTGCCATGTGCTCCCCAGGCACTCTACAGACCCCACATATTCAAACCCACAGGGGGCTTTCAGATGTCAGTACTGAGCAGTCTGCTTTGAGAAGCACACAATACTTGTATCTTTTTTTGTTTTGTTTTGTTTTGTTTTTCAAGATAGGGTTTCTCTATGTTGCCATGAGCCTAATGGATCTCACTCGGCTAGGCCTCCAACTCAGAGATCTGCCTGCCTCTGCCTCCCCAGAGCTGTCATTAGTATGGTCCACCACCATCCAGTTGACATCTTTGAAAGAGAAATACGTACAAAGTAGAGTTGGTACGTAATTATTCAATGCGTTTTTAAGCTGACTGTAATCCTAACACCGGGCCACATAGCAAGACTGTGAAGATCTATACTCATTTTTTTTATTACAAAGTTAACAGCTATTTAGTTTATACAAAATAATTAATAACCCTTTCCCTTTTAGTAATTAGCATAACAGGCACTATTTTGGGCCCTTGTAGACAAGCTCAAAGCTGTTTGACAGAAGTTCGAAACTTAAATAGCTATTATATTATTATCACCTCTTTTCTGCTTAAAATCCTCCTCGATAGATTTTTTAATATCTTAACTAAAAAGTCAATAAATATTTGACATCCATAGGCAGTTGCAAGATACCAGCTTGCGTATACCCAAATCCTTGAACACTCAATTCCTTTGTACAAACTGTCTCAGTACTGATATAGAATCTACACAAATCCTCTTGTATACTTTTAGGTGTGTCTACTCTATGGATGGAAAGCCACCCTAAATTTATTTAAATCATTATGAGCCTTAGGTTTTTCAGAGTTTGTTTTTTTGGGTTTTTGATGTTGTTGTTGTTTTCTGGGGGGTGGCAATTTGTTTTTGTTTTACTTTGTAACTTGATTACATGGTCCTCAAGTGTGCAGTCTGCAAAGAACAGTGTTTGTTGCAGCATCAACAGTTGGGCACAACTCAATGACTCCTGCAATGTAAATACCATCTGTTATGGCACTTAAGGAATAATGAGGATGAATGCTGTTGCTGGATCTGTCAAAAACATGGAAGGCTCTGTGTGTGTGTGTGTGTGTGTGTGTGTGTGTGTGTGTGTGTGTGTGTGTGTGTGTGTGAGAGAGAGAGAGAGAGAGAGAGAGAGAGAGAGAGAGAGAGAGAGAGAGTATAGTCACAGAAAAGTATTCTGTATTCTATGGTACTGCCTTAATCACTGCCCTATTGCTATGAAGAGATACCATGACCAAGGCAACTCTTATGAAAGAGAGGATTTAACTAGGAGCTTGCTTACAGTTTCAGACGTAAGTCCATTATCTTCATGGCAGGGAGCATGGTAGCAGACAGGCTGATACGGTGCTGGAGTAGCTGAGAGCTATATATACCCTGACCTATAGGCTAGGATGTAGCCTAGGCCTGGAATGGGCTTTTAAAACCACAAAAACCCATCACCAGTGACATACTTCCTCCAATAAGGTCAAACCTATTCCAGTAAGTTGGCACCTCCCAAACATTCTAATCCTTTCAAATAAGCATTCATACATATGGGGGCCGTTCTTATTCAAACCACCACAGTGTACCTTAACAGTAACTTAGGACAGTACTTAAGAACGGGAGTTCAGAGTTCCTGTTGCCTTGGATTAGTTCTATGAGTTTCCAGCTGTTGTAACTTCATGGAAGTTTTTTTTTTTTCCCTGTTATTGTTCTTTTATTCTGGTTAAAATCAATCTCTCCACTAGGAAGTGGTAATATCACAAAAAGGTCATTATAAGAATTAAATGACATAAATATGTAGTCATAGCTCAGAAACTGGCTCCTTATAAATGCTCAATATTGATTTAGCTACTAATAAAACCCTAAAGTTCTTCACTATTTCTCTAACATTAAAGAGGCAGGAAAACCAGCCTGGAGGTCTAATCTACAGATGAGAAAACATTTTGAAAACTCACAGTTTAGAGACAAAAATCATCTCCCAATTGTAGTGTATTAAAATGTGTACAGTTTGTGGTAGTTAATAGCCACTGTGAACTTGACTGACTTAAATAATACCTAGGGGATTCATTCAGAGCCCGTCCATGTGTGTACAAGGGCATTTCCAGAGATAACTATATCACAAAGGCTCTGACTTAATGAACAGATCCATCCCTTATTGAATTGTAATAGCACAGCGTTACTGGAAGCTGAGTAAGAGATGAGGCCTTGATGAAGGATGGAGGTCTTGGGAGATGCTTCACTGGGCTATGTCCTGTCCTGGTTCCTTCCTATCCCCTCCTGGTTCCCACTGCTATGATGTAAACTAGTTTGCTCCATTATGATGACTCAAACCCACCTAAACAGTGAGACAAAACCAAGCCTTTCCTCTTGTGAGACATGCTGTCACTGGTACTATAAAACTAATCGATAATATTGCAAAAAGAAAAAAAAATGAGAAATTTAAAATTGTAGTATTGTTTTTTTTAATCCTGATAAAACAACCTAAAAAAGACCAGTGAGATGGCTCAACTGGTAAAAGCAGCTGGCACCAAGTCTGACAATCTGAGTTCAACCCTCAGGGCCCCATGGTGGCAAGTGACTCCCAATTCCCATGAGTTAGGCTGGGTGCAATGGCTGAGTGCAAAGTAAAAGTCACTTGGACATAGGCATAAAACAAAGAGAATGACACTCAAAATCACCAGACTCTGCAGAAACCAGAGCAACCCAAATATCAGTGTGCTGTCAGAGACACTCACCCAGACAGAGGTATTAAAAGGATTCACCCTTGAGTGTGGAACAAGCGCATGAACTGTGGCTCTGCTAATCCTTTTATTTTCTATGTCATTATGGGCCCTAATCACAATCGAATTTGTCATAAGAGTGCAATGAGAATTTAAGATGGAAAGTGGATACTTAATTTCAGAAAAACAGTGTCTCTGTAAAGAATAGTTTATACCTGGAATCCAAGAGCTGAAGAACCTGAAGAAAGAAAATCGCCACTTGTCCAAGGCTAACCTGGGATACCTAGTAAATTCTAGGTTATCCTGGCTTACAGAGTGAGATCCTGTCTCCATTTCAAACAAACAAAAACAGTTTGCAGATTGGGTAAACAGAGTTCCTCAGAAGTGCTCTAAGAAACAAAGACTGGAGGATGCCCAGCAAGGCTCCCCCTGGGTTCTGATGTGTAAATGAAAATGCCACCAAGTGGATCCCTTCTGTTTTGTATGGCTGATTGTGGGTTATAGTTCTTTGATCCAAAGGAGGTGGTAAAATAGGAATTCCCTGGGGTTCTTTACCAGGCCTGGCTTGAAGCCTGACCTAGTTAGGTTTGTGGTTTCTCAAGAAACTGAAGTAACATGTGGAATACCCAGTCAAAACTGGACACACATTGGATTTAGGCCCAGTTAGCCACTTGAGAGCCTTCTTGGAGGTGTGACTTTCCTTAAATTTCACAAGATAGGTCTATTGAATAATTAGGACAGCTTCAATTAGCCAATCATCTATACTCAACCCCATTCATTTTTGAGATATGGACACTGAAACTTTTACTCTGTACATATTGGATCACTATTTTATAATTTAGGCATATTTGTCTACAGGATGAAATAGGTGTGATATCCATGTTTCCAAGTACCATTTTGTAATCACCCTGTTCTTTGAATAAAATAACATGATTGACAGGAATGTACTGTGATGATCTATAATCTGCTAGACAATTGTCTGGTCTCAATAAAAAACATGACAGTCTGCCAGGAAAAGCAGAAGAGGAGAACATAGAGTTTCTTTCTGCTGTGGAAGGAAGTAGAAGAAACTGTTAAAAATCTTAATTTCTTCACTTAAACTGAGAAAAATATTCTAAGGCTGCAATTATACCATACATTCTTAATATAGTAAAAACTGATGCCTAAAAATGTTTTCTCTTTTCAAATAAGTATATGCAAATCTTAAAATGGGTGAACAGATGCCAAGCAATGGAAAGAAAGCATCCTTTTCTGAGCAATTAAAAAAAAGAATCTACAGCATTACAATGATGCCATCTGCTGTCACTTTTGGACAATGAAACAAATAGAATCCCCACCCGGGTTGCAAGCCTAATTTTCAACAAAGTTTGGAGTCAGGGGAAATGACTTAAATCATTCTATAGAGTTTAATCATTTATAAAGCATTAACAGTGAACTGATAGGCGCTGGGTAATGTTATTCTAAACATCGAGTTTGAGCCTCATAAACTTCAGTAAATCCCTTAGTGACAGCATTATTTATTTAAGGTCAGATTT
The DNA here is from genome assembly GCA_004025045.1 of Sigmodon hispidus. Classification (NCBI taxonomy): domain Eukaryota; kingdom Metazoa; phylum Chordata; class Mammalia; order Rodentia; family Cricetidae; genus Sigmodon; species Sigmodon hispidus. The sequence continues at coordinate 117,626 of PVIH01002681.1, forward strand.
TCATTATTTATGCAATATACTGTTTAAATATTTCCAAAAGAAGATTACAGACATGCCAAATGGTTTCTCCAATGACGACAGTCAGCCTAAATCTATGGCCAAACTCTTCATTTTGAAGGAAAAGTCTTACACTTTAAAAACCATTCCTAACACAAAGTATCCCCAAATCATAGGGTGCCAAGAAATCCAGAAAGTTAACTAAAAATTCACAACACTAAAACCGAGGCCAGTTTGCCGCTGTTTTTAATGTCCTAGGAGCAGAAACAGATTTACCAGAAGAAATAAAGCACAATTCTCAGGGTTCCTTGTAAGTGCTGGAGTGGCCAGGGGTGGAGGGAGAATGGATTTCTGTGCAAGCATTTTTGACTCATGGCCTCCAGAAAACTTAGAAGGAGAGAAATCAGACTTCAGTGCTCAAGCAAATTATCTCATTTCTTTCCCCAAATTAAACACACTGTGCTTGGTTTTCACATTTTTCTGTCAATGTTATCTTTCTTGAAATGGGCCACGTTTTTTTTTTTTTTAATTCAGGACTTGCAAAATCTGCATCCTTCCCATGTACTGTCACGGGCTTAGTCAGAAAATGCTATTTTATTTTTACTGGGGTCAGCTGTGCTAAGAGGAAATAAAAGGCTATGATGACAATTTAGAAATGATGACTGGTGACTGACTGGTGAGTTTGCCCAGGCTGTTTGCTAACAAGCCTGCCAACCTCAGGTAGAGCCCACGGGTTGAAGAGGGAGAAACTTGAAAAGAAACAAAGAGTAGCAGTGGGCCTGGTGGCTCGTGCCAGTGATCCCAGCATCAGGGAAGTGGAAACAGGATGACCACAAGCTGGAAGTGGGTCTGGGCTTTATAATGAACCCTATAGGCCAGTCTAGGACTCAGAGTGCAATCCTGCCTCAAATAAACAAGGCTTAAGAAAGTGTTAATAAACTATTTTATAAAGTGTGTGTGAGAGAGAGATCAACCTGCTGAGGAAGAACACTGTAGTCATTGGGCTACATCCCTAGCTCACCCCACATGCAGTATTTAAGTCCATGAGAACCAGTGTAGGTCCACAGTGGACCTACCCAAAGTTCAGAGCCTCTTCTTCATGAGATTTACACCGGGGTAATCAGCCTCTTGTGGGCATTAATTCTGAATCCACTTTTCTACACCGATGACACCTCTTCACATCAACTGTGCTTTGCAATCAGGAAATAGTCAGTGACTGCGGAATGAATGAATGAATGAATGAATGAGTGCAAACACTGTCTTGAAAACCTTAATGAATACAATAGTTTCATTTATTTTAATTAAAAACAAGATTGACTGCCTATCTGCTAGGGGGAAAGGTATTAGGCCACAAAGTTCAGGGGGTGCTGAAGTTTAAGGTAAAGCTTTATTTGAGTTTAAACCAACAGTTGGTATTTGACTGATAATATTAGGAAAAGGGCCCTCTGAAACAAAAACATGCTTGATGATAGAGCCCTCGGGCATTAGTGGGATTAGAACACGGAGCATGGGGCAGACCCAGCAGTGGTAAAGGGAGGAGGAGTAATGTCCTGGGAGACTTGGGATCCCTGACTTGTGGCACAGAGAGCTCTCTGGGAGGCTAACTAGAAGCTTTCAGGTTCCTGTCCCTACTCTGCTCATTGATCCCCATCTGGATCTGGAAATACACAAGTCCATGTGAGCAAACATCCACACAAGAGCCTTTAGAAATCACATTTGACTCTGTGTAGACAATACCTTTAACTGGCATAGAGAAATACAAGGATCTATACAAACTTTTCATGAGGTATTTATTATTAAGCTTCTATAGTTTCAGAGCTAGCAATTAAATTTACTTTTTGATCCAAGGTTTTACCCAAGGACACATGATCTATGACTTTGTTAAATACTGAATTTTTCACACAAAGGCCATTTGAGTTTCAAGGCCACTTGTTAAAGCCACTAAAGGCTGGATCCCAAAGAAAGGGCTATATGGTCAGGTCCTGAGAAGACTTTTCCTGAAGCAGATAGCAATAAAAACAGACTGGGAAATGCATTCTTGCTGTGGGTCAGATGGCCTCCTCCTCCTCCTCCTCCTTCTCCTCCTCTTACCAGTCCTCCTCCTCCTCCTCTTACCAGTCATGTGACCTAGATGACTCCCCTAACTTCCACATGTCCTGGTTTCCTTTTCTGTGAAATGAGAAGGTCCTCCATGATAATATATTCCATTGCTACCTGCCCATACAAAGAACTGTTCCCCCGAGTCTTTGGACCTGACTATGGATGCGTTTTGTAACTGAAATGTGACATTTACCATACCTCCCACATTATGAGGACGGCATGCACCTTGGGAGCCTGCTCTGGACTGAAGGACCAGGACACAAGAAGCAGAGCTATAGCTGCCCTACAGCTGAGATAAAATGTAAATTATAAGTAGGAATTGATACTATGAGGCCCAGGCACTTGGGCACTATTCAAGTTTAACACCAAGTTACTGCAGCGTCATGATGGGCATGTGGTAGCACACTAGACACACTGTACCATACTGGGTATGCAGTACCACACTAGGAAGGCGGCACCACCCAGAGCACATGCTACTTTTGTTACATAGGTTGAATAAAACATTTCACATTAGATACGGTGGTATATATCTATAATCTCAGCCCTCAGGAGCCTAGGTCAAGTCCAAGGCTAGCCTAAGCTTCACAATGAGGTCATGTTTATACAGGCCGTTGGTTCTATTTCTAGCACTACCAATATCACCACTAATAAGAACTTCAAATTACTTTTTTTTTTAAGCTAAACTTACATCAAACTAACTCCTTCTCAGTTGGCTGTGGTGACACATGCCTGTAGTCCAGCTCTTGGGGAGAATGACCACAAATTCAAAGCTTCGATGGCAATAGCCATGAAGCTGCCAACATTTTTTCCCATGCATGTTGCATATGTGGGAAAAAAATTTTAATATATAGCTTCTCAGGGCATATATGCAGACATATAGAAATAAAGTCACATGTATTCAAACGTGTCACTTCATCTTCTGTTTTTCCCTGACCTCCAATTTTAAGTCCCTAGGAACTACCAAAAGACAAAGGGTTCTCCACCCATCAAGAAGTCATGCTGAGTGATTCCAAGGAACAGTAGAAACCCAGACCGCATCCAAGTTTTCACTGCCACGTTTTAAATCTCAGCTCTCCTTTCCAACATGTGACATCATTTAGAAACTTGATTTAGGCAAAGAAAATCACAGAACTTACATCTTGTCCCCAAACATGTAAAATATAAATGGAAAAAAACCAGGCATGTCGTCAACTGTACGGAAATGAAATGAGGAAAAAGAAGAATTTGCAGAATAATATCAGTATCCTTTCAGCCCTGGAGGGGAAGAAAGGGATGAGACCTAAACGCAAAGGGAGCAGCCAGTTCAGTGCTGTTGCCTATCCAAGGTACATATCCAAATAGACATAAGATTTGCTTAATCTAGCAGTACCAGTGCCAGCAACATGTGCACATATATGGATTTGTATACACACACACACACACACACACACACACACACACACACACACACTTAAATTTTTTAAGAGCTCCCCACTGCATTTTTAAGTCAGAATCTCACTCTATAGCCCAGGCTGTCTTCAAATTCACTATCCTCTGCCTCACCCTCCCGGGAGCCAGGAATGCAAGTGTGCAACTTGTTACAAACTGAGAAAAGTGAAAGAACACTTGTTCAAAAGCAAATCAGACAAGATGATTTTTATCTGCTTACAGTAACGTGTAGACATGTTCTGGTATGCAAACCCCATCTAGGCACGGCTGTCTTTCTCCACATCAGAAACCCCAGAGGAAGTGAGTTGGATTCAGGCACCAGGTAGATTTCCTCCACTGAAATTACTCTACCTGGGGTAACTCCCATCTGAGAGATGCCCATTCTCCACAGCAGTGTAATTACCCACCAGTGCAGGTAGGTTTTATAATTAGTTTCATGTCTAGGAAAGGGAAATCTTAGAGTCTGAACAGTCTGTTGTAGATTTCAAGAGTGTTATCTTCACATAACCCCTCCATTTGTGGTGAATGCTTCAAGGTCTTTATTCCCTTCCAAATAAATGAGAATCACACTCGTTGCTTCTGTAGTTCCGGAGCAAGACATCATAGCTAAGGACTCAACATATCTGTGGTTGCAATTCCACTCCAGGCCAAACTATGCTTCTGAAGAACAGAAGAGACTTTGGTATCTGATTCATTTCTGTAAAATTGGGTCAGAAATAGGACCAGTCAGTAGGCTGCTGTGTGGACCAATGACAAATGACACTAAGCATTCTGACTGGTGAATTGGAATTGCCAAACACAAACATTTGCAGAGCCTGGAGCAAAAGTATAGATGATAACAACTACCATTGATCTGAAATAGTAAGAAGGTAAAGAGCCAAGTCAACAATATAATTACAGCATGTTCTATTTGTATCTATTCTATATTGCTGATTAAATTTTCTTGTAAAGGACAAGGATCTCCCAATTCTTAATTACAACTTGGTAATTATGACTTCTACTTACTTCTTAGGTAACCACTGCTTAGGTCTGGATGATACATGTGACACTCAGAAAAATGGACATGACCTGGAGGCCCAAAGAGGCCCTGCAGTCAGGCTGAAAGATATTTGACCCTATATTTCCAGGTGCCCAGTGACTCCCAAGTGATCTCTAAAGAAACCTCACTCAGGAAAAGGGGGCTTGAGAAGGCCTCTAAGCATACTCCCCAGAAGAGAACTTCTAGGCAATGTCTAAACATTTTAGGTATTATTTCGAGTGAATAAATTTTGTCTGTTATAGAGTAATAAAATCCGGGCTGGAGAGATGGCTCAGCGGTTAAGAGCACTGACTGTTCTTCCAGAGGCCCTGAGATTCCCAGCATCTACATGGCAGCCAACAACTGTCTGTAATTCCAAGATCTGACACCCTTACACAGTTATATATGCAAACAAAACACCAATTCACATAAAATAAAAATAGATATTTAAAAAAATATATAAGTAAAATACTTTCAAAGGTTAAAACAAAATAACCAAAGTAAAGGATTGGTTAAAATGATTATGCATATGTTAAAGTAGATAGAACTAGAAATTAATACATGTATTTGCATATAGAAATGTTATGGACTAAAAGATATCTTCTCTAAGCTCATGTGGAATCTCTAAACACCAGTAGGCCTTCTATTTAGAGACAAGGTCTCACTTTTAGCCCAAATTGGTTTCAGACTGTATTTAGCTGATCCTGGGCTCAAACTCCTAATCCTTCTGCCTTTGCCACTCCTAAACTGAGATTACAGGTGGATACCACAAAGCTGTCTAGGGCCAGGGCCTTCCTTTAAGAAGTTGGAGTTAATCAGGTGGAGGTATAACACAGTGTTACTGAGATCCTTCCAAGAAGTAGCTCTGAGGATATGCACATTCAGAGGACACACCCCATGAGAAGACAGCAGGAAGGTAGGTACCTGTATACCAGCCAAGAATAGAAGCAGAAACAAAGCCTTCAGTTCTCCTCTGGAGCTTCCAGGATCCAGAACCATGAAAAGTAATTTCAGTTATTATGTGTCTCCCCTGCCATTATTTTATTATCGCAGTCCTAGAGATCTAGAATACACATCTCCAGAAATCAGAAAAAGAGGCTCGACATGAGAGCACATCCCCGTGATCCCAGCACTTGGCAAGTGGAGGCAGGGAGATAAGAATCAGCCATCTTTGGCTACACAGAGTGTTTGTGGGCACTTTGGGTGATATGCGATTGTCGAGGAAGAGGAGAAAAAGGAGGAGGAATCCAAGTTCACTAGTTTCATTTTATAAATAAGGAATCATCATGGTATTGCTATTATATAATCATTACTTCTGTTCGCCTATAGAATCTGTCAAACAAAACTGTCCTCTTAGATGAAAGTAAGAATAATTCAGATTCCCCCATAAGGTAAACTAGAAATTTACCATCCACACTGAAATAGTTTTGTAAAGGTGGATTATTAACAATGAGACAAGGAGAAAGATAAAAATTGGGGCTGGTCCACAGCTAGCATAGTTCAGCACTGTTCTTATCTGCTCACTCACTTAACTTTCAGTCAGCATTCACTGAGAGTTGATCAGTCCCTAAAATGACAGCTGAAACTGAAGTCTGATGTAGTCCACATTTGTTAACCCCTGGTCTTCAGGAGTGTGCAAGACGAGCCTACATTTTAGGTCAGCTTGGAAAATTTAGCAAGGTCCTGTCAAAAAGAAGGAAGGAGGGAGGAAGGGAGGGAGAGAGGGAGGGAGAGAAAGAAGGAAGGCCATTTTTCCTACACCTGCTCATCATCTACTAAAGGAAAGCAGATCACCTTTTGAATACTTTAATCACTGCAATAGCTCATGTATAAAACACATGTTCTATTAATAGAAACAAAAAAACTCAGATAAGACACTGAGTGAAGTTTGAGGATATGGGAAAAGAAACATCTGGGGAGACGTCTAGAAGGCGGCATCTATGCAGAGAAGTGTGAGCATGAGGCTGTGTGGCCTTTAAGAGCTATTAAACTATTAGACTATTAGACTAGTCTAATCAAAGCAAGGAGCATGGTCAAGGAGGTGCAGGACACTCAGTCTCCAAATGAAGGGTTTTAAGTACTGGAGAGTGTTGCAGCAAAGTACAAGATTAACAGGACTAAAGGCCTTATAAGGCTAAAGCCCATGCAACTCTTTGAGAAACATGGTTCTTTTCTGAAATGTTGGTTAGTGCCCGTGTTAGAATCAGGCAATGTTACTCATCTGCTTCTCCTTTGCTACCAAGTGTTATGTTCCCAAGTGAATGTCTAACTCACACTAGAATTCAGCAGGACTTCTCATAGCTCTTCCTCAGACTCAGCGTCAACTAAGATTTATAGAAAAGGGCCTGGGGTATAACTTTGGGGAGTGTGAACGACAACATGGGTTCCATTCTTCATAAAGGGAGAGAAGGCTGGGGCTTAGATAGGGATCAAAGTGTAGCCTTTTTTGTTGGGAAGAAAACTGGATGGGTTCTCCACTGGAAACATGAGAGACTGAGATCTAGTGTTTTCATCTACCAACAAAAAGAAAACTCTAGACTATCCAGGAATGTTTTCTATTTAAAGAATTTACAAAGCTTAACTATGGGTAAGATTGAATTTAGAGAAAAATCAATAAGGACATGGTCAGTGGTTAATTATCGCAAAGGTGGTAAGCAAATTCAATTTCCTATGGCAAATAAAATATATAACTTGAGTGAGCTAAGACAATTTCTTACAACAAATATTTAAATAAGCCTCAAGGTTATGAAGTCTTACAATAGGCTGTAACACTGGAGAATTATAGATAAAGTTACATTTCTTTAATCTTCCTCATCTGGAATGAGATTGTAAATAGCAGTCTTAACACTCGGAATTCTTGAGGCACCTTGTCAATGCTTATTCTAACTTTGCATTGATTTAACGTTAAACAAGGTTGAAGTTATTATTCAAGTCAAACAAAAAGGGTGGATAATCAATACTGGAAAGGCAGGTAGTAGAGAGTGGGAGGAAGGAAGGGAGAAGGGGAGAGGCAGAGGGAGAGGGAGAGGGAGAGGGAGAGGGAGAGGGAGAGGGAGAGAGAGAGAGAGAGAGAGAGAGAGAGAGAGAGAGAGAGAGAGAGAGAGAGAGAGAGAGAAATACTAGGGAGAGGAAAAAGAAAAGGAACAGGAAGAGAACATATCAAAGACTGAATTACACACTTAACTCGCCAAAGGTTAGTGCCAGTTAAGCAGATAGATTAAGGCCTGCAATTCTGGGAGAGGATGAGCTAGAATTATGTGTGTTGGTTGTCATTGTCAACTTGAAAGACTCTAGAATTATCTAGGAGATAGGCCTCTGGATATGAGTAAGAGATTATTAAATTTATCTTGATTTTGTGAACTGATGGGGAAAGACTAGCCCCCTGCTGGTGGCACCATTCCCTACAAGGACTGCAGGGTGTATAAATGAACACAGGGAGCAGAGCAGCAACAACATGCACTCACAGCTGTTTCCTGATTCTGACTGTGACTGATAGAACCAGCTGAGTTCCTGTTGCCTTAGCTTTCCCACCATAACACACTGTTCTCTTGAACTGTGACTTGTAATAAACTTTTTCTCCAAAACAAACTAAAAAGTGGGTTTTGTCATGGTATTTTTTATCATAGCATCATGTCTTGGAAAAGAAACCAAGACAATGATAATGTGAGTAAAATGTTGCTCCCATGTGGATACTTCTGACTGGGGTAGAGGAACTGGTTTCCAATTTGTGAGAAGTGGGTACCTGGGAAACAGGAAGACAAGGTTCCCTTGTAGATAATGTTGCTCACTAAGGTAGAGCTCATAATATGTATATTTTTTTCTTCTCTCCTGAAACAGAGGCTCACTAGATAGCCCAGGCTGGTCTTGAACTCCTGACCTTCCTGTCTGCACCTCGGGGATTATAAACTATAATAGCCACCAGCCCAGCTCAACAGACGGTTATCATTAAGGAATTGCAGAATCTGAGGTATTTGGTGATTCAGATTCCTCCCATTTGATGTCTTTCCAATGGAAATGTACTTGACTGGAAGCTTCTTCTACTGTCTTCCCAGCCAGCCCTTCTCCTTCTGCTGGCTTCTCTTTCTCTTCTGGTTCCTTTAATTTTTGATCCATCATTGGGTTCTTCTCATTCTTTATATTTGATCAAAATCAGAAGACAGATAATGCCTTAATAGATGAGGCAGGACATGCTATATGTACTTCCAGCACTCCGATGGCTGAGATACGAAGGTTGCACTTTCAGCTCAATCTTGGGATATATAACAAGACAGTCTTAAAAATTCTTGGGTTGGAGGGATTGCTTAGTGGTTAGAAGTTATGAGCTCAGGTCCCAGTACCCACTGTGGTGGTATGTTACGTATTTAATAAAATCTGTAATATCAAGAGATCAACCCACAGTCAAACTAGGCAGAGGTAGTTCCAGGAGTTCCAGGGTTAAAAGAGCAGTGGTAACTCACATAGCTCCGGGAGTTCTGGATCTCTGTGAATACACAGCCAAACAGCTGGGCTTCAATGGCACACACCTTTAATCCCAGTACAGGGAAAGAGACCTATACCTTTTATCTCATAACTCCAGAGACAGAGATCTTTCTGTGTTTCAGTGAGTTCAGTGCTGACTACCAAATAGAGTAGCTGCTGCCTTTAATCCTAACCTGGATGGGATACAGCTGGGAGAGAAGGGTATCTAAGGCAGGCTTAGGAAAACAGCAGCAATTAGAAATGACCAGGAGTGAGGCTGAGGAAACTGGAAGACAGCTGGGTGAGATTTGACTGTGGTGTTTCCTCTCTGATATTTTAGCCTTTCCCAGATATCTAGCTCTGAGTCTCTTTCAATACAACCAGAATTCAAGCAACAACCCACACTGGGTATCTCATAACTGCCTGTAACTCCACCTCCAAGGGAACCTGATATCTCTAGTTCCCTTGGGCATTTGCGCTTATAAGAACATACAGATACATTTTTACTCTTACCCCAGGTTAGCCAGATGCTTTATTTCTTTGTGTCAGGCCCCAGTATCTGGGACACATAGCTAAACAATCAATGACTTCTCAATCACTCTGAGCTCAGATCTTTCCAGAGATCTACTGTCCAGGGAAATTACAAAACTAGACTTTGGCCTTCTTTAAAGCTTTGACTAGGTCCTTAGTGGCCCCAAACCTTCCCCCCAGTTCTCTTTGTTGGTGAGTATTAGTAAGATCCTCTCTTCCTCAGATATTCCAACTACCACTATGCTTCCAGAAACTAGAATTTCTCCTGTGATTGGGGTTAGCCTTTCCTATCTTCTCAAGAGCACTATTCTCTCCATCTCATGTGATCCAATGAACACTGGCATCACTAGACACAGCACAAGACTCCTACCTACCAGTCAGTCCATCCCAGTCCTCAGTCTCAGTGACCAGGTGATTGCTCCAGGATATGCACATGCAATACACCAAGACTAGCTGGATACGTGTTGTTTTTAGTGGGGGTAAGGGGGCTAGGAGGAGAGGGGGTGGGGGAAGTAGGAGGCAGATACCTGAGTAGAATTATAGGGCAATTTTTGGCCTTACTAAATACTTAGACCAGCTTTTCTATAATTTGAAAGGGAACCTGGAAGAAAAATGAAGCCAACAAAGAGTCAATGGATGGAAAAGGAGAGACCAAATTGATGGCAACATCATTTTAGTGTCTGGGAAGAGCTATTCCTTAAGCAGCAATCCTGGGCTCTTCATTTATGTAAACCATTAAATTCTCCTTTGCCTGAACCACTTCAAATTAGGTACCAGTCACCTGTTGTAAAGACTCGTAACCAATCCATTTCCATGGTCACACATTGATTCTTCTGTCACTTTAGAAGAGAAATTTCCTCCCCTCCTCTCCCTCCCTTCCTTCCCCCTTTCTCCCTTCTTGTAACTAAACAACTTCAAGAGGATTCCCAATTAGCAAAAATTTGGTGGCTTTTTACATTTTGTTGTTTTAATTCCAGGCTTGGGAAGTGCTAACAGAGATGGATGTGGTAGGGGCTGGGCTACAAAGGAAACTAAAGGCCAGTGTAGGAAGCTTAACAAGGCTCTGCTTCAAAATAAAAATTTTAAGAAATAGAGGTGGGAGTGTGTCTCAAGAGCAGCATGCTTACAAGGTTGTAGATGGGCTCAGTCCCCAGCATCATATTTAACACTGGATGTGGGGGATAGTAGCTCTGTCTTTAAGTAATTGGAGAGGTATGGGCATATAGTGGGAAAAGCCTGGTTCCAATAGAGTCAAGGCCACCTTGTGTCTTTGTGCATCCCTTATCAGTTTGCTTGGGTCTCATCTGTTTCTTTAATTGAAACAAGGTCTTTATTGCAAGGACTGGCCTTGAATAACTAGGTGGCTAGGTATGATTAAGACTAACTCCTAAGCCTTCTCTTTTATTTCCCATGTTCTGGGCTTACAGCTATGTACCACCAGCAATGGCATTCTTGTTCTGTTATGAAAGTGTATTGTATGGGCTGGAGAGATGGCTCAGAGGTTAAGAGTACTGACTGCTCTTCCAGAGGTCCTGCGTTAAAATCTCAGCAACCACATGGTGGCTCACAACCATCTATAATGACATCTGGTACTCTCTTCTGTATACTGTATGCATATTAAAATAAAATAAAAATCTTTTTTTAAAAAAAGAAAGCATATTGTAGTCAATGGCCTGAGACTTAATAGGATGGCAACATATGACCTATGGCAACTTATAATTTATCCCACCTGGGTTTTGCCATTTCCAGCAAGGCTGTTCTTTGTCCTTTGCCAGGTGAGCTTGTCACGTGTCTTGCTACTTCTCTGCTCGTTGTCTGTGTTCTCCGCTGCTCTTCTCTGTGCACTTCCTCATAATATGCTACAATGTGCTTGTCTCCACTGTCCTCTATCTAGGACCTTCCATTTGGTCACCTCATGCTGTCATCTGAATGTTGGTGAACCCTCCTTAGTCTCCCCAGCTCCCAGTCTGGCACGGTTAAGAAGCAAGAGCTTCCTTGTAATCCAAGCTCTCTGGGGATATGGAGTTCCAGAACAGCTTGGCTGACATAGTGAGACCGTGTCTTAAAAATAAATGAATTAAATAAAGAAATTATATTGTCATAGTGTAATTCCTATGAGATTTTTATGATAAAGGAAGAGAGAAAGCTACGTGGCTCAATTATTTTTTTAATAAAAAATGCTTTCTAGGATTCATTGTTCCAATAGATTAGTTAAATAACATACTAAATGCTTCCATCTGACAGTGACCTCATTTCTGTGAACAAATAAAGTGACTGAAACGCATTCCAAGAGAGATTACTCAGCTAAATCTGTTGGATAAAAAAGTAACTGAAATGTAGGCAGGGAGAGGAGACGCCACCAACAGAAAGGTCAGATGGGATGCAGGGAATTTCTAAATTCTCTTTAAATGCTTAGAAAATAGAAAAGCAGTAAGCAATAAAGGATGAGTCTATTAAAGAAAGATTCTTCCTACAATTGCAAGTGTATCTCCCTTCAGGCTCACTGAATAGGTAATTTATTTTCTAAATTCTTGTCCAAAATATCCTTAAAAAATATTCACCCTAGTATGTTTGATTCAGCCACAGGCTAAGAACTAGGGTTCAGTCTTCTTGTGACACCTGTATCAACACATCTCTCTGTGAAAACTAACTCAACCACGGAGATTAAATGTTGACAGCAATTTATAAGTAATTTAGTGATTCTTGTGTTTATATGGTTATGTAGTAATAGCAGAAAGTGCTAACCCTAGGTATTATGGTAACTAAGAAGTGAATCAAAAATTATCTGAGAGCCGGGTGTGGTGGTGAGTGCCCTTTTAGCCTCAACACTTGGGACTCAAAAACAAGCAGATCTCTGTGAAGTTGAGGCCATTTTGACCTACATAGTGAGTTCTAAACTAGCCAGGGCTATACTCTATCTGGCCCCAAACTCTAGGTAAAAGATACTTTTTGTGAAGGAGTTCAGGCTTGGGCTCTACCTTTAGATGTTTACCAACTAGTCGAGTAGGCATGGAGTATCATGCTTTTAAAATATACCAAAACTCAGTGAATATATGTCCAAAGAAAAGAGTGTCCCACAAGCCTTTAGTCTACTTGGGGTACCCTGTGAAGAAAAAGAAGCTTTTACTGCACCTGCAACCATGCATGAAGTTATACAGAGAACAGGAGAGTGACTTCCAACCTAAGAGGAATGTGTGAACACAAGACACAGGAATGTTCATGGCAATTTTCTAGCACAATGTAGGGAACAATTTAACTAGAAATAAAGAGCCATGGGATCTTGATTGTCTACATTTTAGGAAATCCAGAGGCTATGTTGAACAGGCCTGTGTTATAAGTTTTAGTTTTACAGGAGGATAGCCAGTTTTAGCATTCATTATAGCCTTATTCACCTCATGAAGTTTCTTTTTCTTACACAGCTCACCATGGTATATTTTGTAACTTTCATTTTATTTTCCATATTCATATTAATTCTTTTTGTGTGGGGAAACTTAAAGAGGAAATATACATTGTTTAAATCCCAACACAGTTGTTTAATCTGAAGCTCTAACACAAAAACATCTGACTCAGCCTTCATCATTGGCAGCCCATCTTTGTTTGGCTTCCTTGGCTAATATGGAGAACATCACTGCTTTGGGAAACAGGATTAACTAAAGTCCAGGTGCTTAAAATATTCTCCAGCCCCAATACAAACATGCTGAAGTGTTTACTCATCAATCACTCCAAATGCTCCCCAAAGGCTGGTTTGTTCCCCACTGTGGTTTACCCAGTTTACCCTTAGCTATCACCCTCTAATACCCTATTAAACAAGAGCAAAGATTTTCTTTTAAATGTTCTCTCACCGCTGGCAAAATATAAACACATTCAATCTCTTTTTCATTTTAATTTTTATTTTGAGACAGGGTCTTACCATGTTGACCAGGCTGGTCTGGAGCTCACTATCCTCAAACTCACAGAGATCTTACTGCCTCTGCCTCTGAAACGATAAAGCCTGCCTTTTATTCTCAGCTTTGCAGTATGATTTCTAGTGCTTTATGGTTATTGAATAAATTATAGAAACAAAATTAGTGGGTTCTGGTTGGAGTGCTTAACACTAGGTAAGCATCTAGTATAGTGTTGTGCATTTGTGACAGTAGCTCTAAGAAACTAAGGAGAGCCTGAGATTGAGATCATCATCCTGTAATGCATAGTAAGACTATTTCAAAAATCAAAACAAACAAACCCCCTAGTGTTCTATAAATTTCATTTTTATATATAATAGTTCATTCTAGAATTCTGAAAGGTGACCAAAAGAGAAAATATTAAATTTCATTTTGGAAGACCAGATAACCTAGAAACAGAGGGAGGGTAGGATCTCTTGTGTTGTGCAGACTAACCTGAAACTTGCTGTATAGCCAAGACTTCTCTGAATTCCTGATTCTCTTAATTTCAGCTCCCAAGAGCTGGGATTACAAGTGTGTGTTACTATGCCTTGGTCCAAACCCATAATCTAGAAAAGTATTCCCAGAGCCAGGAAAAGTGGCACACACATTGGCAGCCCCAAATATTTGGAAGGTTGAGGAAAGATGACCAGAAGTTCAAGGCCAGTGTGGTATAGACCAGCAGCCCCATTTACTGGGAGACTAAAACAGGAGGTGCTGTGGGATAATGCTCTTGTATTTGTCACTTATATTGGTTTAATAAAATAATGATTTGTAGTACTTTGTTTCTGGCCCAGCCTAGCTCTGCAGTCTGCACTTGCTGCCCCACTGTTGCTTAGCCCCAAATAATCACACAAATGTTCATATTAATTACAAACTGTTTGGCCTATGGCTCAGTCATATAGCTTGCTAACTCTTCACTCTTAAACTAACCCATGATTAGCCAAGTGGCTTAGCACCTTTTCTCAGAGCAACATTTTGTCTTCTTTCCTCTGCATCTGCCTGGCATCTCTGCTCTGTACTTCCTTTTCCCAGAGTTTTTCTTAGTCTGGTAGCCCTGGCCACACTTCCTGTTTGCCTTCTGGCCAATAGGCATTTTATTAAACCAGTAGGAGTAAACAAATATTTGCAATGTACCAGAACATAGTCCCACAGCAATGACTGGCCAGCAGCCAGGCAGGAAGTATAGGCAGGGCAACAATAGTAGAATTCTGGGAAAAGGAAAAGCAGAGATGCAGTCACCAGCCAGATGCAGAGGAAAAGGTACCAAGTGTAGGTAAGAATTATGGGTTAATTTAAGTATAAGACCTGGTTAGTTAATAAGCTTGATCTACTGGCTGATCATTTATAATATTAAGCCTCCAAGTCAAAAAATCTTGGAAGTGGCCACTGTTAGTGTTTGCAGACAAGCCACTGTAGTAGTTAGGAAAGGCACTTAGCTGTAGATTTAGATGGAGATAGAAAATCAAAACCAAGCAGGGCCTTGTGGTTTGACACCATGAAAACTCTGAGTTTATTTAAAGCACTTATATACATTTTTAAACCAGGATTTAAACAAAGCATAGTACACGATACTTTAGCATTATCTTGAGAAAACCCCATGCTTCCCTTCTTCAGGCTGAGGGCTGCTTTATTGTCACATTATGTGCCCCTTGGGGGCCACTGTATTATCATATCATGTGCCTCTTGCTAGCTTGGGAAGCAAGATAATAAATTTCTTTTAATATAAGTGAATGAATTTTTAAATTTAATGAATTTTTAAACATTTTTGCTTAATATGAAATGAGAAGATATACACTTCTAATTTGGATCTTTGAGGTGAGAAGATATACCTTTACTCTAGATCTTTTGAGCTGGGAAAACCCACCTCTAATCTGGGCCACACCTTCTACTGGAATCCTGAATAGGACATGGAAGAAGGAAGCTTTTGCTCTTTGACTACTTGCTCCCCACTTGCTAGCAAATCCATCCCTTAACTGGAATTAGAGCCTATGTCTTCAGGATTCTAGTATATACTGAATAACAGCCTCATGGACTGAACAACTGAACTCTTAGACCTTCCATTCATAGGCTGCCATTGTTGGATTAGCTGGATTGCAGCCTGTAAGTCATTCTAATAAATTCCCTCTATATATCTATATCTATCTATATAGAGATACACACACATACATATATGTACATGTATATATATATAGAGAGAGACTCATTCATTAAGTTGTATTATTTTAGAGAATTCTGACAAATATATGGAACTATCAAAAAACGTTTTTTGTGCCAACTCTTAAAAAGTTAAATGTTATGAAAAGTAGTGCAATACTTATTTTTAAGTGATGTTCTGACCTCTAGTGGCTAAACAGAATTATTACCTGAATCTACTAAATGATTTTAATGTCTTAAGAGTTTCTGTAGCTGTGAAGAGACCATGACCGCAGCAACTCTTATAAAGAAAAACATTTATGGTTTTTGATTACAAGTTTAGAGGTGTAGTCCATTATTTTCATGGAGAAAATCATGGCAGCATGCAGGCAGACATTGTAGAGAAGGAGCTCAGAGTTCTTGCTCCACAGGCAAGTGTACTGTTTCCCACATTGAGTGAGCATAGCTCAAGCAGAGGAGACCTCAAATCCCACCCCCACAGTGACCATCTAATAGTGCTACTTCCTTTGAGGGTCATTTTCTTTCAAAGCACCACAGTCTTAGAGAAAAATGGCATTGTAACTTTCCTAATGTGAAGCAATCAGTAAAATTCAGTTCCTCCTATGAAATACCCATGAAAACATTTGAACTTGTTGATTTAAAAAAATATATATCAACTTTGAGGTCAGGTGTGAAGGCAAATCCATGAAATGACAGAAACTAGGAAGTTGAAGGAAGGAGGATCAGGAGTTCAATGGTGTCTTCAGCTACATAGCAAGTTGGAGGACATCCTGGGAGAGCCTGTCCAGAAAAAATAATGAAAAAGTAAGTTTATGTCAAGACAGGGTGAAATCAAATTAAAGGCCAGTGTATAAAAGACTCGTCTGTGGAAGACTCAGTCAGGAATCACGGGTGGAACAGAGCATACAGGGCCTTAAGGCCATATTATTACAGGGCCCCAGACCTTAGCAGGCACCCACCACATTATTAGCACAACTGACTCAATGATGGAAGCACCTTCAGGCCGTAAAACTCAGCACTTTGACAGCATCACCTGCCAAAATGAAAACAAAGACCTATTCCATCAAAGTCCATAGTTCTGGGAAAGTCTCTAACTATACAAACCTTGCTTTTGACTTCTGTGGTTTCACTTCTGGCTAACTATTTTTGTTAATTGAAGTATGTCAACCCAGGATATGGTTTTTGTACTTAACCTCTAACTTTGAAGAAAGCTAGGGCTACCCTGGTATCCTGAACATCCAGTGTAGTCACTGGCCAGCTAAAGTTTTCTAATGGCTTAACCCTATATCTGACAAATTTTCTCTGGAGGATACCCCAAAACAATATCAACGATGAAGACTTTATTTTGTGGACATCAGCAAAAAGAACTTAAAGGAGAAGATATAAGATGATCTGAGTACGGAAAGTGTGGAGGGATCTCACAAGGGGAAAACAGGGAAAGTCTTCTCCATCTACCCTTACTGTTACCACCTGTTATCCACACATAATCTGGACCAGCCTTATCAGGGTCTTAGACAGCCCCCCCCAAAAAAAAAAGAGCAGGCATGAAAGAGAAATGAAGATATAACAAATGGAAAGAATTAAAAGTTGGGGTTAGGAGGACCCAAAGGGGTGATGACGCAGGACACCAAGTTTATTAACTGAATAGCTCTTTTTACACTCCTCAGTGGGAATCAGAAAATAAACCAGTAAAGACTATCAAGCATTAGGATTACAGGGAGCTCAGAATATCTCAAGTTCTCCCTTAGGTGCTGGGACAGATAAATAATGGAATATTTTCTTTGAATTTGTCTAATGGACTGAAAATTACTGATGTATGTAATTATTGCTTGTATATATTGTATAGTTATTGTACCTATTGTATGTAGTTTTTCTTATATTAGATATAACCTTTTTACTTCTGTCATGAAAAAGGATATATGGTGATATATTGTATATTTAATAAAAAATAATCTGGAATATCAGAGGACAGAGCACCCACAGCCAAGTCATGAAGGTCAGGGAGTGGTGACCCATGTCTTTAATTCCATTACTCAGGAGAGAAGATCTGTGAGTTCAAGACCTAACAGCTAGGCCATAGTAGCACACATCTTTAATCCTAGCTCTAGGAGAGTTGAATCAGAAAGTAAAATAGCTGGACGGGGTAGGAAATATAAGGCAGGAAAAGGCAAAAATTCAGCATTCTATCTGACTAGTCAGTTTGAGGACCCATGAAGATAAGACTTACCCTAATTCAGCCTGAGGAGTTTGCTGAGTGAGAGTTGGCTGTGGTTTGTTCCCTATCTCTCTGATATTTCAGTTTTCCCCCAATATCCAGAATCTTAGCCACAAAACTAAATTAGGTGTGGACACGTTACTGGTAATAGAGTCCTAGAGCAGAGGACCAATTCTAGGGAGTCCCCACAAATAAACATAATGGTGAAAAGGCAGGCCATTGAGGCAGATGCCAAACTTTATCATGACCCACTTAACATTTGCAGGCCCAAGTAATGGTCACTGCTTTTAATAAACAGTGCTTTTACTTTTTGGAAATTACATTTATTTGTGTATTTGCAAGATTGGTTCTCCATTAACACTGTGTGGATTCCAGTATCAAATCAGATCATCAAGCCACCACCCATTACCCACTGAGCCATCTCAGTAGTCCCTCAAACAGCTTCTAATTTCTTGTTACACTACAAGATGAAGGTACGAAAATATTCTGAAACTTTTGATGGTGACATATTGAAATATTTAAAGTGCCTGTAAACTGTACATCTTTAAAAAAAAATTCATTTACTGTCTTGGGCATGTTACCTCAGTTTTAAAAAAAAAAAAAATCCTCAATGATCTAACATGCTTCAAGGTGCAGAATTACCACCAAATACTTCAGAGAGCTCCAACTGTGCCGTTTCTAGATTTTTTTTAAACTTTATTTATTTATTTGCCTTGGTGTTTGCCTGGAACTGGAACTACAGACAGTTGTTAGCTGCCATGTGGGTGCTGGGAGTCGAACCCAGGTCCACTGGAAGAGCAGACGGTGTTCTTAACCACTGAGCCATCTCTCCAGCCCCCCCGTTTCTAGATTTTTAGATCTCAACCTTAAAGTGGTTAAAATAAAACTGATGTTGGGAGATAGAATAGCTGATCAAGGTGCTTGCCACCATGGGGTGGTGAAGGAAACAACCGACTCCTCCAAGTTTAGGTAACTTCACATACACACACACACACTCCCGCAAGTTGTTTGGCGACCTCCACACTCCATGCATACACACACACCCCAAACAGGTGTTAAAAAAAAAAGGACTAAGGAATTCGCTGGCATTCCCAAAAGTAACCCAAACAAGGCCTAAGACCTTGCTCCAGGTTCGCTCCCACACCTGAAGCTCCTCTAAAGTCTTTGAAAGCCCGCGATTCTCCGATACGCTACCAACCCAAAACTTCCGGCCACCGCCCCGCCTCCAATCCGGCAGTCCCGCTCAGTCCGCCAATCGGAAGCGCGGCTGCGGAACTCGCGGTTGGAGGTGTAGGTGAATGTTGTGTGGGGTCTTGCACCGCCTCAAGCCCCGCCCTTTTTACTCTCCACTTGCCAATCGGAAGCCCAGCCGCCGGAAGTGGCAGTTGGAGGTTTGAGTGGGCGTTATAGCAGGCCTGAGACGAGGTCTGAGGCTGGAGGCCGGATCCCGGAGACTTTGGTGGTCCAGTCGGCCGGCCTCGGGGTGCATGTTAGGTGTCCGGGAGCGGCGGCGATCAGAGGTGACGAGGTCGATCTGCGTCTCGGAGAGTCCCGGCTTGGGCGAGCACGGCGGCCGTCCTGCGTGAACGCCCCTTAGCAGTTCTCGGCCCGGTTCGCCTGCACTTTAGTAATAGCTTATGCTTTGGGCTCCGCCACAGGTATTTCTGGAAACTCGCTGCTGGGGTGGCAGAACGCTTGCTTCTTCGGGGCCAGGGTCCTGGATGACAATTGAATAAAGGCTGGTTGCTTCTCTGTGGAGTTGGCGTTCTGAGGGTAAAGCTTGGGTTAAAAAAAAAAAAAAATCTGCAGTTGAGACTCAAGTTCACCGTGGGTAACAGTGTATCTGATGACTACCCTGAAAGGCGTCTTTTATCGCCATCAGATCCCTAGTTAGGACGCTAAGTGCAAAATTGATGATGAGCACAGACTTCAGTTATAGTAAAGGCACTGTGATTGTATAAACTTAACATCAAATTTTAGAAGAAAAATACATGAGTCAAGACAATTCGTGACGCTTTGCTTAAAAAGCCATGGGTGCAGGTGTGAGTGGGCTGAAAGTTAGAATAATAGAACGTATGATTACACACCTATGGTTCGTAGGTTTGTGATACTTTGGATAGTCGCTTGTATTGAGTTCTCTGTGAAATAGAGATGTCGATAATGTTTATAGTAGTTTTCACACGAGTTCTCGTAGATTATATTTACACATACAGAATGTAATAGATAACACGAAGTACATGTTCATCCTGTGCAATAAAATATATATTTTTTTTGCAATAAAATATTTTTAAAATTCACCTCCCTTCTAATTTAGTAAAAAAGAAACTGTAATTTGAGTTATCGGATTGTACTTAGTACATTAGTATAGCTTCGTATTTAGATTTAGTGGGTAGAAAGATTTCATGTACATTTAGCAATTCTAAGATAGGATTAGTGTCATTCTTAAAGATTTTGAATGGAATCTGTACATTTAGGCTTTTAAAAATTAATATTGCCAGATAACTAGCTATCATTTTGGGGTCCATCCCTCCAAAAAAGAGTTTGGCCGAGGAAATCTTGTTTTGCTATCATTGTAATTTGCGTTTTATCAGAGTCATGTAGATATGTGGCAGCAAGTACAAATTGATTGGTGAAGAATAGTAGCAAAACGACCTTATTTTCAGAGCACATTGTATCACTCCAGGTGTACAGAGTAGTGGGCTTTCACTGTGGCTTCTGCTAATTTCTGGATCCTTACCCCATTCTAGAGTGGGGCCAGGGCATCGATCTTAAAACTGGGTGAGAACCCGTGCATTTGAGGAAAGGTTCTTCAAAAGCATGTCTTCTTTTCTGAAAGGAGTCGGACCACCTGGGAAATGCAGCCTGGGGCATTTGGGGGGAAGAGGTTCTTTTGGTTTTGCCATCAGGTATGATTAAAGACTGTGAAGTGGCTTATGTAACTGTCCGAGGTAGTGGGCAGGTTGTGGAATCTGCAGGAAAAGAGGCTCATGTTAGAAGACAAGTGTTTTCTCAGTGTGCTGCATTTGGGTGGTGGGTTAAGGATTTGAACTTTAGACTCTTGCCCTACTTAGTGAGAGCTGCTTTTCATCTGTGTAGGTAAGTTTAGTACATTTTCTCGTAGTTTGTTTTAAAAATGGGTTAGAAATGTATGTGCCTTGAGTAATTTTCCTGATAATAACATTCTTTTTGCTAACAATCTTACATTTTTGTTTTCGTAGTATATAAGGAAGACATGATTTTCACCCCATTTCCACAGCACAACTAAGTTTTATCTTCTCTTTGGATCTGTATCTCATGCCGTAATGGTAAGCTGTGACATAGCATAGCATATTGTTATTTGTTTTACTCTTAGCTCTTTATTCTTTTGGGGGCCCGCCACCCAACTCCCAAATAAATCATACAGGTAGGCTTATAATTAATTATAAATGCCTGGCCTTAGCTTGACTTGCATCTTGCCAACTTTTCTTAACTTTATTATTTAACAGTCAGTCCCTTAGGTCTAAAACTGGCTGTTTAGGCCAGGCTGGCCCCTGAGGTCTGCTTCTCATCACTGGGATCACTGCTGTGTGCTGTCAAGTCTAACTTGCTTCTGCAGATTATGTGATTATGTGGCAGGCACTTTGAACTGTTTCTCCAAACTCCCTCACTTGCATGCTTTAAAATGAACAAATGTAGGCAGGTTTAGTTTATCACACCTGTAATCCCAGTATTTGGGACACTTAGGGCAAAGGATTCCTTTGAGTCTAACACCAGGCTGGGTTACAAAGTAAGCTCAGAGTGTGGCCCATCTCTAACCACTTCAGTCGTTGGTCATCTTCCTGCTCTGGAAGTCTTACATGTTTACATCTACCCCGTTAGGAAAAAATGGAAATTGTCACCATGGGATTTTTACTTTTTACATATTATATTATACCTTAAAATTTGAAGGGAGTAATAAATATATGATATAAGCATGTCAAGCTCCCAAATCTGACTGCAGATGCCATTCTAGCATTTTTTATATACTTAATGACCAAATGCCTAAAACAGTCATAAAAAAAATAAAACAACAACAACAGCAAAACCCCCGGCAATACATTGGAGGATAGAGGAGAGGAAAAAAGCATTGCCCTTGTTTCAGAAAGTGAAACCAGCACTTAGTAAAGAGTCTAAAGTATTTCTTAATCTTTTTCTGATATACAACTTGCTTTTTACAGCAGCAAGCTCTAGAACAAGCTTTGGACCGAGCTGAGGTGAGACATGACTGATTGTAATTTTAAGAAACTTTGTAATCCTCAAGAGAACAGAGTATTTTAGTCTAAGTGTGCTAATAATTTTATTGTGCATATATAAAGCTGGATGATGTATAGTTTATTAGTCCTGTGAAATTCTTTGTTAGACTGTAGGATAAAAATTATTTAAACAAGATTATAAACTTTTTAAAGTTGCTTTTCTATCCTGATAAGTTTCTGTAAAATATCTTAAAATTTGGGTCATTGCAGTCTGATGTGCAATTTAAGTATGTATATATTAATATACATATATTAATATGTATATAATATAGTATATATATTAAGTATGGAATTGCAATTTACTGTACTGAAATGCTAGGTTGAGTCTTACTGAAATTTAAATTTTGTTTATGACCTGCATACAAGATGTAAGTTCATGCATGACAGAGCCTTGGAGATAAATGGGCTTTTCAGTTTAACCCATTGCAGATATACAGCCCACTTATACACTCTTCTAAAAGCTGAATACAAAGTGTTTGACCAATTTCTCTATTTCAGTATATTGTTGAAAGTGCTCGGCAGAGACCTCCTAAAAGGAAATACCTATCTAGTGGAAGGTATGATTGTTTAATTGGTAATGTCATTGAGTCAGTGGAGTGGGATAATTAATACTGTGTTCTTATTAGACATTTTAAATACTGTGAGTTCTTTGGACAGGTTGGGCATCCTGACCTTGAAATGTGAGATACTCCGAAATCTGGAACTTAGGAATCATACTGGAATGTCACAAATGGACGTTTTCACATCTAACTTATGTGACAGATAACAGTTAGAATGCTGTCACAGTAAAAAACAGTATATAAAATTGTCTTCCATGTCTTTCTGTAAATGTATATGAACCTACATTAAAGCCTCATATTTCAGAAACTAAAGGAATCCAAAACTGCAGATCTCAGACATTTTAGATAGTCTGAGATGCTCAGACTGCATTATGAATTCTTAAATTGAGCTAGATACTGTAACACACATGATTTTACTATGTTGAATTGGCATTGTACACAAATTAATAGCCATATTGATGTAGAAACATTGATATCATAAAAGTCTTCTCTACAGGGTTTCATTACAAAAATGAAACATTTAACTTAACAAAAAGTAAACAATCATTTTATGATGATTATTTACCTTGTATATTTATTACTTTTTACCCCTAGAAAGTCTATATTCCAAAAGCTGTATGACTTGTATGTTGAAGAATGTGAAAAAGAACCTGAAGTTAAGGTAAATATAAATTCTTTATATTATTGGGCTTTGGAGTTGTGGTAGAAAGGGGGAAGTTTTGAACATTGTTTGAAGCAGCTGGTGATTTATATTATGTCTTCATGGTTGAACATCTTTTTTCAACCAGACTCCAGTCAGTTCTTGGCTAACCCAATTCCATGCCCTGGCTAATCTTTCTGAGTTGGTGGTGGTCTGGGTAATGGGACATCATAAATAAAGCTATAGTGAGTCTTCTGCTAACCTTCCTTTGAGACCTGGTTGGGCAGACTTGAGCTTGTATCTCAATAACCCAGTTCTTGAGATTTTTGGCTGTACATACGGGAAGGATTCTTGTGTGTTAATAAAAAATGAATTTGGTCAAAGAATAAACTCATAACTGGTTTAATTTAGCATAAAGGTGTCTGTAACTATAATCAATAGAAATTGGCATTTTTAAGCAAAGTGGGATTTCTTAAAGAGTTTTGTTTTATATGGTTTGTTTGAGATGTAGGTTTTACTGCACTGGCGTGGAATTCACTGAGATCCCCCTGCCTCTAGAGTGATAGGATTAATGTGTGTACTACCACACCCAACTTTAAGAAAAAATTAATGTGGACTTTAAAATAGGCATTGAACAGTTCACAATTTACCCAGAAATTAAACTTCTTGAAGTATTTTAAACTCTCAGGTTAAAAATGCTTTAAGGACTTTGTAAGCTTCTGTTTTATTTTTAATTTAAAAATGAATGACATTTAAACACTTAGCCAAAAAAAAAAAAAAAAAAAGACCAGTAATGTGTGTGATATTTAAATCTTTGTCTTAGAAAAAAGCCTTAAATTTATGAATAAATATTATAGTATATTTTCCATATGTTGTATTCAAGGATGATCTAACAAATTGCATGTTTAAAGCAAATGGAGTTTTTTTGAAATATAAAATTTGTATATACCTATGAACCCATCCAATTTGCATAATTTCTTCATCCATCATCTTAGAAGCTAGAACTAAGAGAAGAGAGATATGTTGTGAAGACTGTAATGAGAGTCAGCAAGCCCAGCTTGATGTATATAGTATCTGCTTGCCTTTAATATAATAGAGGAAGAGCTGAGCACTTGCTGTGCCCTGTAGCCTAAAATGCTATCTGTCTGTATAAGAAAGACAGTCCTAGGTAGTGTATTGCTGCTAGTTATTTTCTGGAGTATTTTGTTTTATTTTTAAATATATTAGCCCCACCCCCTTCATTTTCAGATTGCACAATGTTTTCATTCTATGGTGATGATAAATAAAAATTTATGGTTCCTGGGGTCAGTGAGATAGTTCAGCAGGTAAAGGTACTTACTTGCTATGAAGCCTGAGTGAGGATTCCAAGATCTATATACTGAAAGAGAGAACTGGTTTTCATAAATTGTTTTCTGACCTCTACATGAAGCCTGTGACATGTGTATACCCCACCTATACACAATTGTAATTATAAAGCTAGATGTTTAATGCAAGATGCTCAGAACATTTATTTTTTAAAAAATACTGAAAAAAATAAATATTTTAATTCACATTTTTTTCTAAGATAGAATGAAATTAGTTTAATCTCTAAGTTGATGTCATGTAAAAGTACACATCTATAAAATTGTGCATTTTATATTGCTATTGTTTCCAGATATATGTTTAAAAGAAATAGTTGTGGTTCTTAAGTTTATAGAAAATTTTTTAAATTATTTCCTTCCACCAGTTAGCTCTTTTTTAGGCTATACATTCCAGCTAATTAGACTTTCTGACCTTCTTAACAACTAAGTAGATTAAAAGTTGATGAAGAATTTCAGCCTTATCACTCTGCAATTAAAGGGGTTCCCAACTCTTCATTTATATCTGTATTAAGTGCTTTTATTATAGAAGTTTCATTTTTTTCTTCTCTTATTTTTTCTTTCTTCTATTTGTTTCTGTCTTTGAGACAAAGTCTCACTCTATAGCCCCAACTGGCCTTCAGGTGTGATGGTAATTCTTTTGCCTTAGCCTGCCATGTGCTGGGCTTATAGACACTAGCTAACATGCCTTTTTGTTGTTTGTTTAAAATAGTGTTTCTCAACCTTTCTGGTGGTTGATACTCCCTCATGTTGTGGTTATCCCCAACTGCAAAATTATTTTCATTGTTACTTCATACTGTAATTTTGCTACTCTTAAGAAATGTAATGTAAATATCTATGTTTTCCAATAGTCTTTGACAGCCTCCCATGAATGAGTCACTTTACTCCCCACAGAGGTTGTGACCAAAGGGTCGAGAACCACTAGTTTAAAAGATGGTTGCTATGTAGTGTGGTCCAGCCTGGCCTGGAACTCAGATTTTTTTTTGCCTTGATCTCTTCTAAATGCTGATATGCATAACCAGTTAGGTGTGAGTTAATTTGCATAAAGCATGCTAGTGGATAAAAATTTAGTTGACATTACTGTCCTGTGAATTGTGACAGTTCCCAAGTAGTTGGGATTGCAGTATTGAAGGAACATCAATAGTGAGCAAATTAATTTTCAAGGTTATAGTGTACTGTTTTCATGAACTTTGCCTGTTTTTAAAGCAGAAATTAAGAAGAAATGTGAACTTGTTAGAGAAGCTTGTTATGCAAGAGACTTTGTCATGTTTAGTGGTCAATCTGTATCCAGGAAATGAAGGATACTCCCTTATGCTCAGGGGGAAAAATGGATCAGGTAAGACCTTCCAAAGTATGCCTGACATAAAATACCTCTCCTTTTAAAGTTAGCTGTTTAACCTTTAATCAGAGATTGTCTTGATTAAAAGACAAATTTTTATTCTGTGTTTTTTTTTCCCTCTTTTTTCCTTTTGCTGGATTGGTTGACATTGTAGTGTGTAAATTATCTTTCCTGAACTTGCATTTGAAAAGTGTTATAATTGATTATATCTTTAAAATTTTTAGCCTAATTTTTGTTTTATGTGTCCCATATTTTGCCTGTATGTATGTTTGCACCACATGCATGCCTGGTACATGTGGTACAAACATACATAGAGGACTGAAAAGGAGGTTGGATTGATCCCACAAAGGAGTTGAAGATGGTTTTGAGTCACCATGATGTGGGTGCTGGGAAATGAATGAACTCAGGTCACTTAGAAGATCAGCCTGCGCTCTTAACTAATGAGCTATTTCTCTAGTCTCTGACTGTTCTTTTATATTTTATTTTATTTTATTTTATGGGGAGATAGAGGGAGGATCAAGGTACTTTGGTAGTTCCAGGACAACCTGAGGAAGTCAGTTGTCTTCTTCTATCATGTGGGTCCCAAGGATAGGACTGAGATTTTCAGGCTTGGCTTCAGGTGCTTTTATCCACTGAGCTATCTTGCCAGCTTGATCATTTCTTCATAGTTAATAGAACAGGTAATTTTTAACAGTTGTACTTTTTGTTGTTATCTGTATTTTAAGGTAACATAAGGTACTTAGACTACATTTTATATAGTGAGTATAAAAGCTTGAAAATTAAGCATTTATTGCCTTCTGAATAAATTTTATTGAAATGTCAAAAAATAGTAAACATTGAAAGTATTTCCAAAAAGATTTCTAATACTGTGGATGTGAAGAGCGTTAAAACATAAATATTCTTAGATTTCCTTTAAAGAGGCATCTCAGAATTTAAAAATATGAGCACTACAAAGAACTTAGCTAGTGAAGAATTTTACTTAATGGAATAAGAATATAGTTTAGTTGCTGGAATACTTGCCTAGCATGCATAGAGCTTGGAGGTCAGTCTAAAGCACCACATAGATGTAATGTCAAAGGCCTATAATCCTAGCACTGAGCATGTAGAGGCAGGATGATCAGAAGTGCTTATTCTTTGTTCTTGTTTAAATCTTATATTAATAAGATTTTCAGCATGACAGTGTAATTGACTTACAAGAGTTAACCTTTGAGCTGTATTTTTAAGATTTATTATTCTTAATTATATGTTTGTGTATATATGTGTGTGTGATGAGGGAGGGTATGTACATATGAATGCAGATGCCCACAGAGCTGACAGTTACAGTCAGTTGTAAGCTGCCCTGTGGATTCTAGGTACAGAACCAAAGTCCTCTGCAAGAATGACAAGTGCTCTTAGCCACTGTGCCATCTCTCAAGCCCTATGTATTCTATTTTTTAAAGTCATTTAAATTACAATCCTAACTTTTTTGTGATCCTCTTTTCATAAACTATTTTTAAATTAAGATTCTGAAACCATTCGATTGCCTTATGAAGAAGGAGAATTGCTTGAATACTTAGATGCAGAAGAATTACCTCCTATTTTGGTTGATCTCCTTGAAAAATCACAGGTAAAAAGACAAGACAGAATAATATCTGTTTTAAAAAACAACATGTATATAGTAACATGTGCCATTCCAGCTACTTAAAAGGCTGAAACAGGAACATCTCAAGAAAGTCTGAGTCCAGCCTAGGCACATAGCAAAACTCCCATTTCTAAAACATATGAGTATATGTGTGTGTAATTCATATTTCACAAAAATGAAATGACTATTTTCCCTTTTTGTGGCTTTGTGGCACTGGGTAGTAAACTTAAGGACTCATATATGTTAGGTTACCAGCCTGCGACTAAACTACATCCAATTCCCAGAAAAGAAAATCTTTTGTGTCGTTCGTGTGTGTGTGTGTGTGTGTGTGTGTGTGTGTGTGTGTGTGTGTGTGTGCGCGCGCGCGCGCGCGCGCATGTGTTTGTGTGTCTTTTAGTATATGCATATCTTTTGTCTTGTGGTTTTGTTTTGTTTTTTGAGGTATGAGCTTATTTGTAACCTGGCTGGCTTAGTTAGAACTGGGGATATTCTTGTCTCAGCCTTTGAGTGCTGCTGTTGTAGACATGAGCGCTGTATACACAAGTGTTATCAGTAGTATTTAGAGCATAAAATGAGACATTGCAGCGGTGCTGGTTAAAAATGGTTTATTGTGTCTTACTTGGTTGCTGCACTGCCATGTACTCATTGAGTGCTTCTAAAATTGTTGGAATAAATTGTCTTGTAAAGTTTCCAAGGTTAAAATTAAGAATTATGATCTGTTTTCCCTGTTTACTAAGTTTACTTACAGATCAGAAACAGTACAGTGACCTGTCAGTGACTCACTGGCCTTGATCTTGTTGTCTTCACCTGACTCCCATTCCTTCAGTGTTAGCTGAACCAGTTGACCAGCATTCCTGCATCTTTCTTCATACTTTTTCTTTGCTTTCCTGTGGACAAATCCCATTTCTAAGGCCTGATCCCCATTTCCCTTCTAGATCCTTCCCTTCTCCATGGCTTACAACCATATGTTCCCTAGATACAGAATTATTCTCAACTTGAAAACCTCTTCTGACCTCACTGTTTTTTTCAGTTATTGATTTAGAGTTTTCATTATCACTCAAAACCACTCAAAAACTTGTCTGCACTCTTCTTTATCACACTCTCTCTATACTCAGTATCCAGTATTGTAACAAGCATTTCTTAGATGATTTTGTCAAGTCACTGATCTCATGGCATGGCCTTATTAGTCACTTTTCTGTTTAAATCTGAACTGTTCTATGAAAAGGTAAGTGTTGCCAGACGTAATGGCACATGCCTTTCATTCTAGCACTGGGGAGAGTCAGAAGTTCAAGGCCATCTTCAGCTTCCTGCTGATTTGATGGCTAAAGAAAATCCAAAGGTGATTACAGAGAGAGCGATTACATAGGTCTTGTTTGAGGGAAGTTTATTGGATAGATGAAGATACTGTTAATAGCCAGATTAAAAGAGAGTTGTTTTCATTAATCCCAACAAGAGAAACACCTGGTTGTTGTCCTTAGGTAGCAGATTATACACTGTATACAGCTATAAGGGTGGTAGTGATTAGTATAATTAGGAAGGTGTAGGTATTAGGTATACTAAGCTCTCAGTTATTAACAAAGTGATAAAAAGTACAGCTTTGGCCAAATGTAATATTTTCAATATTTATTGTTAAGACTGAACATTGATATAGATTAATATATTAATATAGAGCCTGAACATAAGTAGCATTGCTTTAAAGAAAGCATGCACGTAAAGAAGGAAGCTAAGTATGGTTCATAATTTCTAGATATTATTAGCCTGGTTGACTTAAGATAAAGACTACTATGTGTTTTTTTTATAGATATAGTGATTATATTTATCAATTTGTTTTTGAGTACAAATAACTAATAGTATAAAGTACCTAAACATACTTTGAGGGAGTTGGCAAGTCATAGTGAACTGAGTGCTAAGGCTTCTTAAACTTACAAAATACAACATAGTTGTGAGTTGAATTCATGGTTAGCTCTTTCTCATTAATATAGTCTAAAAAGTCTAGAAATTTTAGGAAAGCAAATATGGAAGTTATATGTAGAAGCTGAAGTTCTAGCCCAGTTGAATGACGTGTAACTTAATGACATACTATATAACAATTATGGTTATATAGTTATGATAAATGAAAAATAGTGAGCCATTGAGCTTCAGCAGAACCTCAATCTCAAGGAATTGCTGTAACATAGGTGAATGCCAAAGTCTTTTTAGATGACAGTAGATGCAATGTCAATCTACTATTAACAGTTTTAAATTGCTTTTATAATGATAACATGAAAATAATCTTCTTTAGTAGTTTACATAGTGGTGTATTCACTAAAAATATCTATTGACAGTATAGAGTTTAAAGATTAAAACATTCAGTATAACCTTGCTTATTTTGGCTTTTGAAAAATGAAATTTACATGAATTTTTTTGCTTAAAACAGGTTAATATTTTTCATTGTGGATGTGTGATAGCAGAAATACGTGACTATAGGCAGTCCAGTAATATGAAGTCTCCTGGTTACCAGAGTAGGCACATTCTCTTACGCCCAACAATGCAGGTATGGAATGTTTAGTTAGGAACTACTGTTTTTTTGTTTTAGTTGGATTATTATTAAGTGTCCATATATTTGTATGAACATACATGTTTTTAAAATGTTTTGTTTCTTCTAGACTTTAGTGTGTGACGTTCATTCTATAACAAGTGACAACCATAAGTGGACCCAGGTTAGTTTTCTCTAGTCCCAGGTAGGCCACACATAGTGTGAAGCATCAGTGAGAGAATCCTTTTACTCACATTTGATTGATTGATTTGTTAAGTTGGACATTTTCAAAAATGTATCTGAAACTGACATGTACTTTTGTGTAATTCAGGAAGACAAACTTTTGCTTGAGAGCCAGCTGATTCTAGCTACAGCAGAACCACTGTGTCTTGATCCATCTGTGGCAGTAGCTTGTACTGCAAATAGGCTGCTCTATAACCGGCAAAAGATGAACACTCGCCCTATGAAACGGTAATTGCTAGCATTGGTGTGACACAGACTCTTAACGGTTGCTAGTTACAGTGCCCTTTCCCTCAGCATGTTGAGGCTAGATTTTTAATGGCCTTGTATTGTGATTTTTGTGTAGGATTTTTTTTTTTTTTAACATTCCCTGCATTATTGTAAAGTGGTATTCTCTGTAGTATTTTAAAGAAGCAACTTTTGTAAGTCTAGTCTGTTCACCACAAAGCTTGTGAGGCTGAGAAAAGATAATAACAGAAGGATAGTGGCTTCATTGCAACACTAAATGGAAACAGAATGTAAGTTAAGTTTTGAGAAAATACAATCACAGTTTTAGAGATTAATTTAAAATGACTGTCTCCATTTCGGGATTTGAGTCAGCCTGGCTACATGGTCATGGGTCTTCTGTCTTGTTCTTTTGGTTTCACCTGTGTGTGGTGATGTATTTTATATTTAATAAAATTAGCCTGTAATATCAGAGAACAGAATCACCCACAGTCAAGCCATGAAAGTCAATTCCATTACTCAGGAGACAGAGATCTCTCTGTGTTTTGTGAGTTCAAAGCATTAAAAACAAAACAGTAGTGGCTTACACCTTTAATTCTAACTCTAGGATTATGATGCAGAGTTAAACCCAGAAGTGAAACAACTGGGCTAGAAGACATTTAAGGCAGGCATAGGCAGACCTTCAGGTATTCTGTAGGAGCCACTAGCCAGGCAGAAAATAGCATTTACCTTGTTTGACCTGAGAAGTTGGCTGGGTGAGAATTGACCGTGGTCTGTTTCTTCTCTCTGATAGTCCAGCTTTCCCCCAATATCTGGCTCTGAGTTTTCATTAAATACAAACTAGAATTTGTGCTTTTCCTGTGCCTAAAGCTGTTGTGAGAGTGTGGATAGGTGTTTGTGATTTAGTCTGTAATTAATGCCTGCTGTTTGTGTCCCATATAGATTGAGTTGTTGCTTTCTTGTATTCCAATGTTAGGTGTTTGAAGAGGTATTCCAGGTCCTCCCTGAACCGGCAGCAGGACCTGTCTCATTGTCCTCCTCCCCCCCAGTTGAGATTACTTGATTTCTTACAAAAGCGAAAGGAAAGGAAAGCAGGTCAGCATTACGACCTCAAAATTTCTAAGGCAGGAAATGTAAGTAGTTTTTCAGGAGTTCACTGTTCTGACAACCTAGCTTTAAGTTTTTGGTGTAATTGTACTGCTTTTAATTTTTCAGTGTGTGGACATGTGGAAACGGAGCCCCTGTAACCTGGCTGTGCCTTCTGAAGTAGATGTAAGTTTATGAAATGCTGCTCTCTAGCACAGGGCTAAAGTTCATCCTTAGGAAACTAATGCCGTGAGAAAACAAAGGAGAAAAAAACCCTAAAAGTTGGCTTTTTAAGCTCTCATTTTAAGAAGCTACGTATTTACATCAGTCATGTAAGTTTGTTGTTTTGTGTTTTTGAGTCTGGGTCTTGCTGTGTAGCCCAGGCTGTCCTCAAATATGGGATAACCCTCCTCTTCTAGTCAGTTTTCAAAGTCAAAAGATTCTGAGAGGGGTTACCTGATTATCCTCGGGTACATGAGCGCATAACATTTGATAGAGCTCTGTGTTAGGAGCAGAAGTAATGTTAAGGTTTCAGAATGTGCAAAGATGACATATTTTACATAATACACGTAAATGGCTTGTGTCTTTCTATATTCTTCACAATTAACTCATAATGCTATATACTCAAACTGGTAAAATTTAAAGATTAGTAATATCAGAGCCATGGCCAAAATTAGGAACTCTGAGCAGTATTCTTTACTAATAATCCCCAAGACATGAATTCTAAGCAGTCATAGGAGTGTTAATGAAGTACGGATTTATATGTCATTATTTGTGTCTTTTAGAGTCATGTATATATATTGTGTGTGTGTGCATGTGCATACATACCATGACATGTATGGAAGATCAGAGATGATTTTTTGCTTCTACCATATTGCTCTTAAGCATCGAACTCAGGTCTTCAGTTTCAGTGGCAAGCACCTTTATCTGCTTAGCCATTTTACCAGTTCTTACTCTATTCATTATGATTCTTATTTCAGAATTCTTTCATTATTTCACTAATGCTTTTTGTATTATTATAATAATTGAAACACAAACCAACAAAGAAAGCCTATTGTCTTCCTGTTTCCTATGTGGCCCTCAGGCAGCTAGAGCTCTGAACTACTTAATCATCTGCAGCTCCACATTCTAGACTGTCCATTAAACATACCAGCAGGGGTTAAGCTAATTAAATACAAGTGCTCATACTGTTCTTGTTGAATTTTCAGGTTCTTCTCTGCATTCCAATACTGATTCTATTTTATCCCATATCTTGATCATTTAGGTAGAGAAATATGCTAAAGTAGAAAAATCTATCAAATCTGATGACTCTCAACCAACAGTCTGGCCAGCCCATGTAAGTAATCAGTGCTAGTCTCTTTCATTAATAATGACGTTTGCTTGTGCATTTTATTTTTGTTTTGTTTTGAGACTGTCTCTTGTAGCACAGATTGGCCTCAGATTTGCAATGTAGCCAAGGCTGACCTCAAACATACTGATCCTCTTGCTTTTACTGCCCAAGTATCATGTGTGTCCTTACCATGTTTGGCTTAACAATGTTGTTTATAACCTAGGTTCTGAATTTATTAGACAGAAAATTACTTGCAATGCCTAACTTTTTTTTTTTTTAAATACATTTGCAGCTCTTGTGGGCTTCAAGAAAAAACAATTTTTAAAAGTGTGTTTTTCATTTTACATAGCAGTTTAATGTAACATTTCATTTTTATGTGTAGGGTCATGGTAGCTCTTGCCTATAGTCTCAGCTCTTGGATGCAGAGGCAGGAAGCTTACAAGTAGGAGGCCAGCCTGGGGTGCATAGGGGAGCTACTCAAAAACCACAGTAATTCTCAAGCCTTATGGTACATAAGTGTTAAGTCCAGAACTAGGGAAGCTGTCATTGGAAAAGTATGCGTGCTACATACTGAAACTGACTTATAGAAAACAAAATTGCATTTTCTTTGTTGTTTTGACTACATGTTGGTTGTTTTCACTTTTCTCTTGTTTCAAATTAGTGTATTCTTTTAAAGGCATCTTTGTTTGAGACATGGCTCTCTGTGTGACCAGGCTTGCCTGGGATTCTTCTGTATTAACAGCTGGTCTCACACTTGTTACCATTCTGCTGCCTCTGCCTCCTGAGTGCTGGGATTAAAGGTGTGCATCACCACTGCCTGGCTTCATTGTAGTAATTTCTTAAAGGGAGAAATTGGAAGAATGTATTGGATGGCTCTGGGGACAAAATAATAATAAGATTTTATGGACACAAGATGTTTTGTATGAATAGCCAATGACAAAAACATTTCCGCTTTGAAACCTTATTTTTAGATTGTTAAATATTGCAGCTGTATGTGTAGTGTATGAAGCTCTATGCTTGTCTCTCAGGCTTGGTGAGATGCAGCACCGGGACATATAGCCTGAAGAACTATATGTGAAGAAAGGGTCCTGTGCATTAGCTCTGTGAGGGTGTGGCTTGTGAAATTTTTTTTCATTCATTTATTTTGCTTGTTATTTATGAGACTGGGTCTTACACTATAGTCCTAGCTGGCCTGGGACATGCTGTGTATACCAGGCTGATTTCAAACTCAAAGGGATCAGCCTGCCTTTGCCTCCTGGAGTTAAAGATATGTGCCACCACACCTGACCAATTCCTTTACCTATAATGGCCATCCCAGCCATGGGTTTGACAGTTGGGTGAGATATTACTTGTTAATGCTGTGGCAGTATTTGGTAAATGTTTGTTAAAATTTTCATTATGTATGTAGAAATGTATAGCAATTTTTTAATGAAGGACTCAGTATCATGCACAATCATCCTGAATTTGATGTTTTTATTCTACCTTTAACACTTCTTTAGTGCCATGTAAATACTAGACATAAGTCAGTTTTTATTTTTGTTTTTTGTTACTTTTGCTGCTTGAGAAGATGCATTTTAGGATTCTCTGTCCTTTTCAGGATGTAAAAGATGACTATGTATTTGAATGTGAAGGTGGTACTCAGTATCAGAAAACAAAGCTAACCATCCTGCAGTCTCTGGGTGACCCACTGTACTACGGTAAAATACAGCCATGGAAAGATGAGGAAAGTGACAGTCAAATGTCTCCATCCCAGTGAGTTCTGTTGAATATATGTAAGAACTTACTTAGAACCACCAAAGAGCTGCCAACCAAGAAATACAGTTTTCCTTTAGGGATTTGGTACTTAATATATACCAACACATTTTAAAAGACAGTGGATATGAGTAAAGTTAAAATGTAGTTACTTATAATATTTTTATAAAATGTAGCTAATTATTTTTGGTGGTATCTCTGAAGGACATTCTTAGGATTTTGTTGTTGTCAATTTATGTAGTTAATTTTCTAAATGGTACATCGTTAGCATAATGTCCTAATACTTAATTTTGATTTGGAGATTGGAGAGTATAGGCAGGGTCTATATATTCCTAGCTGTCCTAGAACATACTACTGAAATTAGGCTGGCCTCAGACTCAACAAGATCAGCCTGTCTTTACGTCTGCTTCCTGAGTGCTGAAGTAATTTTGATTGTATGGTTACTTTTATTGTTAGTTTGGATTTTTGTTGTTGTTGTTGTTTTTAAATCACATTCATAAGGTCATGGTCATATAAATGGTCAAGGTCAGTTGTATGTCAAATTGTTGTTGAAAGTTTACCAAAATTCATTTCACAATTCATTCATTGTGAAGAATGATGGGTTTTAGAGTTACTTCACCCATACTTAATGTAAAAGTCAATAAGAAATAGCAATTCCTCAGATAACAGCTATCAGCTGTTTTGATTATGCATATTTCTGAAATTCTTCCCCCAAAGACACATTCACCATTGTAAATGTGCCAGCATCTCGGTAGTGTGAGGACATCATAGCTGCCCCTTTGTGAAAATTGAGTCCCATTGCTATGAGAGTGGCTTCCAGGAGACAGCTGCCATCTCTGCTGTTACTCTGCAGGGTCTGCACTCTTCCAGGTCCTCCTATGTTCAGAACCTAAGAGCTGTGAAGCTTAAGTTTGACTTACCTTAACTGTGTGGTTTTTTTTTTTTTTTTTTTTTTTTTTTTTTTTTTTTTTTTTTTTTTTTTTTTTTTTTTTTTTTTTTTTTTTTTTTTTTTTTATGTTTTATATTTCAGCTCCTCCACAGATGACCATTCAAATTGGTAATTAAAAATTAAGACTCACTTGTTTTAATATGTTGTTGTAATGTCAAACTTAAAAACAACTTTGAAAAGATTTTTGAGTTGGCAATAAATTTTCTTCCATGTCTAAAATAATTATAAGAATGATTTCCAGAGTCAAATTAAATGAATGGAAGGCCACAGGCCTTTCCGTAGTTGAGTTGTTTTACTAAAGGAACAATGTTTGTAAATGTGTGTAATGGTACTTGGTAATTTTATTCCAGATTGTATAATAGTAAATAAACATTAAAATAAATTTCTCCTAAGATAAATTAAATTATTTCATGATGAATGTAAAACTTGACCATTATTTCTCAAGTTTAATTAATTCTTTTATGTAATGATACATTGCTAGATTTAAAATGAAGTTATATAGTACTGTGACTAAACTGTGAAAAAATTTAAAGGTTAATAACCTAAAATGTTTTATGACACTCTTACCTAATAACTTTTCTTTCTTGGTAATGTTTTAGGTTTATTATTGGGTCAAAGACTGACGCAGAGAGGTAAAGTGCATTTGCTCCTTTATTTTTAGTCAGATTGGTTATGAATCTTCATCTTTGTAGGGTAGAAGGTTTTATATCTGAATCACAGATGTTGATTTTGTTACATATTTAATTGAACATTACATCATTTATTTTTAGGTATTTTTAAAACCTCTAAGGTCCATTCCTGTGATATTTTAATACTCTGGATGGTTTTTATAGATTTAAGAAAATAATTAAAGACCATATTTAAAGTATAGTTTGTTTTAGGTAAGAAAGTTTGGACATCTGAGACGATCTTAAGGGGGATGTTTATAATGCAAAGGGAATAAGGATGACCTTAAATTTCTCATTACTTTATAATTTCTATATTTGAAAGAAGATCTTAAAATGTGACCTTATATACATTTATCATGATTAGCAGAAAAGATTTAAACTTTACTTTGTTATTGGAAAGATTAGAATGTGCTTCTCTTTATTACATTTGTTTAGTGTGTGAACTTGTCACTTTGAAGTTGGGCAGTGTGCAAGAGTTGGTTCTCCT
The DNA here is from genome assembly GCA_004025045.1 of Sigmodon hispidus. Lineage (NCBI taxonomy): Eukaryota > Metazoa > Chordata > Mammalia > Rodentia > Cricetidae > Sigmodon > Sigmodon hispidus. Next base: position 154,491 of record PVIH01002681.1, read on the forward strand.
TATACTATGTGGATTCAGGGGAGTGATTGATCATAGGTTGTCAGACCTGGTGGCAAGCACCTTTATCCAGCTCCATAGGCCAGAATACACTTTTCAAGACAGGATTTCCTCATGTAGCTCTGTCTGGCCTTGAACTCTTGTTAGTTTTTATGCAGGTAGGGACACTTGTAACACAGTGGTGAAATGCCTCATTTTGATTTTCCTATTAAATCTGGTGAGATCTATTTTTCAGTAATGGCATTACTTACTTCCTTTATGATTAGTCTTCAAGACAAATTTGGCTAATGCTTACCTATTTTTTCCTAACATTTCAGGGTAGTTAATCAGTACCAGGAGTTGGTCCAGAACGAAGCCAAATGCCCAGTGAAGATGTCACATAGCTCTAGTGGTTCAGCCAGTCTCAACCCAGGGGAGGAGACAGAAGTACGTTCACATGTTGGTGTCTTGTGCCTGAGAATGTGAAGGGCAAGGGAGTTAGTTTTGCTTTTACTTTTAACTTTTTTATTATTTGGCTTTATGGTTGAAAGTTTCAAAACTACTCACTGATAGGTACAAGCTGTTATTCTTGTTAAAGGTGGGTAGACAAGAGTGGCTGGGTCTGTTCTCTGAGTCTCACATGTCCTCATCATGTCTGTGGGTGTCATCTGAAACTTTGTTCCTTTATAGTAGCTCTCATACTTAGTACAGTTTTAGCTTGTTCTCATATAGGAACTACGGTATTAATTTTAATTGAGCAGTTGTGTTTACTGTCCATTCTCAGCAGCCTGAGACTGTGTCCATTCAGTCTTCAGTTTTGGGAAAGGGAGTAAAACACCGGCCTCCACCCATCAAACTTCCCTCAAGCTCAGGAAATAGTTCCTCAGGTATTGTCCTCAACTCTGTTTTCTAATAGCTATCTCTTTCTTAAAACATTCACCATTTTTACGATGATAATTCACAGAACTTTGAATTATGGATATAGGAAAAAACTTAACTGTACTTGTGTGTATATGTATATGAGTGTGTGCCCATGTACATACCTTTGCTCCTGAGGTAGCTGGCTTGAGTGGGTGGTGGGATCTGAATTGTGGTCTTTATGATTGATCAGCAAGTTCTCTGAGCCATCTTTCCAGCTCTAGGAAATAACTGTGTTCTTCCAGGTAATTACTTTACAGCACAACAGGCCAGCAGCTTCCTTAAATCTCCAACGCCTCCTCCATCATCTAAGCCAAGTCTTTCTCGGAAATCATCTGTGGAGCTTAGTCAAGTCGGCATGCTTTCTCCTGCTGCCCTGTCACCTGCCAGCTCTTCACAGAGTGAGTCATAGTTTAAACTCTTGCCCAGATTTTCCCTAAAGTTTTGCATTAGTGTTTCTTGCAGGCAGCTTTTATTTGATCTGTAAATAGTGAAATCACAATGTACAATGTACCCAAAATGTATAAGTTGCATGAAACTCCAAGTAGAGTTTTTCTTGGCTGTATTAAGAGTTTAATGTAATTGTATTTGCTTTTCTGTATATATGCACTCAATGCTTACCTTTCTTTTAGGCTTGTTGCCTATACATCTTTAAAATTTACTTGGCAATAAGGTTGCAGAATATTATTTTCAGTGCAACCTAGGATCTTTTTTCTTACTATATAAACTATGGCTGATACTAAAGAGAAAATCTGAGAGTGAGTTATTGGTACTGCACATACTACCTTTGTATGTGTAAGACACTAGCTGGTTCCAAGGTTACATGCAGTAAACTGAAAAGTAGTATTGGAAAGCATGCACTTCTACACTTCAGTAAGCTGTCACTAAAACATGATCATCTGAACATAGGAAAATAGAATTCTCACTTTGGGATGCCCTTTTTAACAGCAACTAGAGGCAATATAGGAATGTTAAGTTTAACCTGGGAGAATGTCTTCAAATGACTATCTGAATATATTTGGTACTAATTTGGGGAATTCTAGTTTTTCAGCTTTTTTTGTATGTTTGGTCGCTAATGTGTGCTGTCAGTGCACTGCACAGTGCTAGGATGGTCCTAGATACTAACATCTGCATCCTGATAGCTCAAAAGGTGTAATTTTTCTGCCTTCTTGTTTTGCACAAAGAAAAATAAATTTTCTGAAAGTCTTATTCATACTTGTCATGTTGTGGGTATGGATTGTGGTGATGTGCTGCACACAGCTGGGTTAAGTCAGGGTGGAGTGACAGCTTCTGGACATTCACATCTCTCTCCTTTCTTTCTGCAGGACATGAAAGCTAAAAAGGAAACACCTCAAGAGCTTTCGTTTACTTTTTTGGTTTTTTTTTTTTGTTTTTTTGTTTTTTTTAAAGTTGATAAACTGTGCATACTTCATTCACAACAGATTTTCTATACATTCTACATTTAAACAGCAGTACACAGTTACTGTTAAAGATGCAGTATTATCTATAAAGTACTTACTTTACTTTTTGTACATTTGTTTGTCAGGGTAAACTTGATATGTTGGGAATTAAACATGTTTATCTTGGTGCCAAATATAACTGATAACCTTGTGTAGCTTACTAAAATGTTCAGTTTATCTCAAAACAGTTAAACTAAATAGGCAGCATTTTTAAAAGATGTCTTGAATCATTGAAATCATAAATAACAAAAATTAACTTAAATTCATTTTCAACTTTGTAGGCAAAAGACAGCATGTAGGAGACTAACTTTTCAGTGGGTGTTGTGGTAGAGTGTAAATGTATTTCCACTGTTACCGTGGTAGCATCTAGAGTGGGGTTCTTAGGTGATATACTGCATCCTTAATTGTAATTGAGTGTAGCAACACTCATAGGTCTGTAGAGAGTTAACACTTGCAGTTCACTGCTTTAAAAAATTAGAACAAATTTGTCAGTGCTAAGTAAGATTCCATTAACCTTATTTTAAAAGGACCGGCCATTTATAACAAACTAGCAATTTTTATTTTTCTCAATGAGCAGGATCTGGAACTCCTAAGCCATCTACTCCTACACCAACCCCTTCATCGGCCCCACACCCTCCTGATGCTCAGAACTCAACTCCTAGTACCCCTTCAGCCACCCCATCTCCCCAAGATTCAGGCTTCACCCCTCAGCCCACTTTGTTCACTCAGTTTGCTCAGCAGCAAAGGGCTCTGAGCCAGGCAATGCCTGTGACAACCATTCCTCTTTCTACCATGGTAACATCCACAACAACAGGAAGCACGGTCTCCCCGGTCATGGCAGACTCTGCTGGGCTTACCTCCATCAGTGTGATGGGCTCTGCTGGGTAAGTCAACAGTGTTAAAGACAGCATTATCTGTGAGATTAAGAAGACATTGCACATTACACTGAAAGTTGCTATTTTGATATAGTTAGGAGCAGCTTCATGTAAATGGTATAATATTAGTAACAAATCTATTACAAAGATATATTCATAGTTGTCCAGATTTTGTTATTTGTTTGTTACTACCATCTTTGAATCACTTGGGCAGGACCTTGTTTTTCCTCACTCTGAAATATCTAAGGATATGCTCATTACCTAAGCCTTAAGCACAAAATGAAACTGCCTAGAAGTTGAAATTATAAAAATGATTACATTTATGAGGGGGAGGGAGTACCACAGTGCACATGCAGAGGTCAGAGGATGACTTGCATGTTTGATTTTTTCCACCACCATCTACATCTTCAGGGTCAGTGCCAAGTACTCTGAGCCATCTCACCTGCCCTAGGAATTCATCTTTAAGATAGAACTTATTTTGTAGTTTTTTAATCTGAAGAATTGCGAGGCATTTGTTTTCATAGTGTGTAATGCTCTGTCCCTTACCCTGCAGTGGAGCCCAGGCTCTGAAGAGTGGCTCAAATTCCATGATGGGCTTTGACACTGGTACCATAACTCCTGCAGGAAAAAGCCAGTGTGGTGGCCTTCTTCCATCTGGAGGTCTCCTAACAAATGCACTGCCCAGTGCATTGCAGGCAACTTCTCAATCAGGTTAGAATAAAATACATGTGAAAATCTTTTGTTTATCTTGTTTTGGGGGGGCTTTTTTTTGCTTGGTCTTTGGGGGGCCCCGTCACTCAGCTCTCAAATAAATACACGCAGAATCATATTCTTACTTATAAATGCCCGACCTTAGCTTGGCTTATTTTTAGCCACCTTTTCTTATTGCTAAAAGGTTTTTAAGTTATGTGTAAATAATCATTTGGAGAAAGGACAATGAAGTATTTTCACATGTTGAAGTATAAATTTTTATTTGTAATACTTTTAGTTCCATTATAACCATTACTTTTATTTACTAGGTATCCCATTTGGTCTAAATAATACTTCAAGTCTCAGACCTTTAAATCTACTCCAGGTAAACATGAAAAAGTTTGCTTTTGACTTAAATTAAAAAAAAAAAAAACAACAACAACAATGTATGTCTATACATGTCTATGAAAATTTAAGGTCTATCTGGAATCTTGTAAGAGTATGTGCATGTAGTTAAGTGTAAAGAAAAGTAATGAGTTTTCTATAGATGCAGCTTTCTTTGGCTTTGCTCCCTGTCTAATGAAGAGCTAGCTACCCCAGTGAGGAGGTCCTGGAACAGCACCAGCCTACAATAGTGGTAGTAAGAACACTTGGAGACATGTATATGCTGTTAGCTCACCATGGGTTTTTATGCTTACAGGTTTCAAAACTTGAATGTTGATTATTTCTCCCCTAGGAAGATTATGCTTTCTTAACACAACTACTAGTTATTCTATAAATGTTTTTTGGGTCTAATAGTTACCAAATGATGAGATCTTACCTTTTTTTCCATTACAATGTCACTGTACTCTAAAGAGATAGAAAATTGTGCCTGAGTACTAGAGTACCTGCTTCCCAAGGGCAAGGCCTCAGGCTGAAGACCTAGCAATGCTTGAGAGGGCTGAAAAGGACTAAAGGCTCTCAGAGCACTCTGGGTCCCAGGCTAGCTCCTTTACTTCCTGGCCCCTCTGTCTGCTCCTCATTACTTATCCCATTACCCTCCCCTGTTCCGCTTCCCTGCTTTCTGTGTAAATCCCTTAGTTAGCATATAAAATAATGAGTTTCCTTTTCCTTACATTCTTACCTCTTCATTCCCTTGTCCTTCCACACTGGTCCCCTTTCTTCTTCCACATAGTGTCCCCTCTACTGTCAGTGTGCGTGTGACTGCTTAGAACGTAGACTCTACATACTGGATGTTTTATACTTCTTTTGTGCTTTTCTGCTGTTACCCTCCACTTGGTTTACTCTTTTCCCCAAGATCCTTTAACAGTCATATATTAAGCTAGTAATTTGGAAATTTGTCTACAGAGAACTTAAAGTTATACTTGAAGATAAAAATCTGAAGATAATGCAGATTATTGAGAAATAGCAATAGCTGGCAGATAAGCCAACCTTGTATGTAGTCATAACTGATTGGGAAGTTTGTATTGAGTTAAAACTATTTCTGTATGGAATAATGTGCTGTCAGTGTGTGCAGACCAGTTGCAGAGCTGTGCAGTGGGAATGTGAGCACAGGTTGAGATCATACTGCCATATTCTTTAAATTAGAATTCCTTTCCTTTATGTTAACATATGCTTTGAGAATTCATTTGTGACAGAGATAAAGCTACCTTGTCTAATAGTGAAGAAGAAATACTGAACCTGGACTATGCCAGACTTATTGTGTTTAGTTTTTTTAACCAAAGGATTGGCATTTTAATTTAATTTGTATTCAGAATAAGAGCAACTTCCCAGTAAAAGCACTTAGTTATCAGCCCTAGAATTTCTCACCCAGTTGTATTACAGTGGTAATTTTATACTCTGTTTCTCTTCAGATTGTATAAATCTTTCACCTTTTACAATGGTAATTTTTAGGGTTATTGCCAAAAAAATGAGAACAAATTTGAGGGATAGGTTATCTTACATTTCTGAATCACAACTTTGATTTTTGAGGACAGCTTGTGAGGCTGAAGCTGGCTTTGAACTCTCCCTTCTTTTGTCCCAGCCTGCCAGGTGTCAGGAATAGAGGCAGGCGTTACAGTGGGTCTCGGTGCCCTGTTAGTTTGTTCAGTTTCTTAGCATATGTAATAGTCTTTCATGCTGATGGCATAGGAAGTTGATAAATATTTACAAACTGTAAATTTGCATGCTAACTATTAACTTGAAGCAGGAAATTTATATTTTTAAATAATATTGGGGGGGGGGGTGGACCAAAACCCAGTAAGACTTAAAAATAATTCCTGCGTATAGCCTAATTCAGGGCAGGCAGGGTATTTCGTTTTGCCTGTGTGGTGTATGTGGAGGTGCTAGAAGCTGATCAATCCCACAGCTGTTGAGTCCATCTCCAGGCCTTCTCTTGTCCTGTCTTCATCATTTCCTCAGAGCCTCGAAGAGTGAGTGCTTGACTCCCAGCCTATCATCCATGAATATTTGTAAGGAAATTGAAATATTTCACATGAAAACAATGGAAAGGTAGCTAATTCTTGTTTAGATTCTGAATGGCTTCCTAGTGATTCACTCATTTTTAACACTCAGCAGCAGCAGCAGCAGCAACAGCCACAGCTCCCTCCGTTTGTACAACAACCACAGCAGCCTACAGCTTCAAGTCCCCAGCAGCCAGAGGAACAGGTATGGCATTTCTAGCCTTTCTGTCTAAGTTCATTTTACCGTAGAACTTGTTTTTCATATATTTTCACTGTTTTTATTTGTTGGAAGAAATCATTCATGTGTGTTTCTTTTTATCAACATCACTAGCTGCCAGTTATTCTAATCAGCAGCTCTGAATGGAGTCTCCATCTTGCCAAATAAATGTCACACAGCCAGACAAGTGGCAGGTGACCCCACCTCACTATGATTTCCCTGACCAGCCTATGAACTTCTGTTTGTAGCAATTTGTTGCTGTTGCAGTGGATCTGTCTATGTTGTTCATAGTGTTGGGCAGTGGGAACACAGATAAAAGCAGATACTGTACACTGCCAGTCAGGATATAATTAAAGAAATTGAAGTTTGAAATGAAAAGAATAAGTGTTCCTGGACTTTGGCTATTCTGTAGAATCATTTGGAAACTAAGCATACTAATTCTTGGCTCCCATCTTTGAACATCTCAGCTGATGCTGAAAATTACCCTATCAGCCCTCTTGAACATCACTCTTCAGTGAGTGAGACCCATCCTCTAGTGGGCTTCTCAAGAGAGGACACACTGACAACTTTTTGTATTAGCATAGTGAGGGTTTTGCTTCACTGATGTCTAATTTTTTTAACACTGTTTTTAACTTTTTAAAAACAGATTTCATTTTCTTTATGTCTGGGTTTGGGCAATGGCACAGGAGGCCGGAGGACTGGTGGGGGAGGGGGTTGTGTCCTCCCACTGTCCAGTTCTATGACCAGCCTTGGGGAATGTGCCTTCAGCACAAGTTTACTGCTGGAGCTTCTTGTTACCATTTTTTTGAGGCAGCTCTTACTCCAGCCTAGCTGGGAAGCCAGCATTCATTCTGCCCCAGCATCCAAGTGCCTGGATGATAGGTATGAAATGTGACAGTTGTTTGCCACTTTAGTAGTATTAAATACATTCACACTATTGCATAAAGCATTTTTCATCTTTGCAAAATAAAACTTTATAAAGCTGATAACTTCCTTAGCCCAAACACTGGCAGCTACAATCATGCTGTTTTTTTGATCTTAACCATTTTAAGTGCTTCATGCCCGGAGTTGGAATCATGGTCCATGTGCCCTTTAGTGTGTTACTGTTACACCAGACAGATCATTCATTTGGATGTGTCAAGAACTTACTGGGTCTTACAGGACTTGTCTTACTTTCCTGAGACACCACAGTTTTCTTCTGTAGCACTGCATTGTTCCCACCAGCAGTGTGAACAAGCATCAGTCTGTCCAAATCCTCACTGATGGCTTGCTAACTTCTGCTCTGGGGTTTTTTGTTTGTTTTTCTGTTTCTTGTGGTAGGGATCAAACTCAGGGCCTCCTGCAGTCTGGGCATTTACTCTACCACTGTACTTCTGTTTAAGCCGCTTTTGTTTGGAGTAACAGCTATCCAAAGTGAGAATGAGTTGAGAATCTCCCTGGCTGATGGAGTGGGACAGCTTCTTTGTTCCTGTATCTTTGAAGAAAAATCTGTCCAAATCTTTGACGTATTTTTTGAATGAGGTTGCTTATTTCTGTGTTGTTGAGTTTAATACATTGTATATATATTCTTCATTAAAATCTGAGAAAACCCCAGTAACTCCTTGTGTTTTGGGTTGCCTTCTCACTGTGGTCATGGCCTGTGTACAGTTTTGATACATTCTGTGCTATACATGTTTACTTTTTTCTACTATACTTTTGGGTTCATATGAAGAAATGATTGACAAATCAAACTGATGAAATCTTTCTCCTTGTATTTGCCTCTTAAGAGTTCTGCAGTTTTACTTGTCTTTCTTATTATTAAATTAAATTAATATATTAAAATGCTTTCTCTCTCTGACTTTACATGATCTTGGGAGGAATGACAAGAGTCTATCTTGTTAAGATTTTGTTATTTTTATATGTATGGGTATTTTGCTTGCATGTATGTCTATGTACCATGTGCATGTATGGTACCTATGGAGGCCAGAAGAAGATGTCGGATCCTTTGGAATTGGAGTTACAAATGGTTAAGTCACCATGTCTCTGCTGGGAATCAAACCCAGATCCTCTGGAAGGGCACCTAGTGCTCTTCATCACTGAACAATATCTTCAGTCCATGTTATTTTAGCTCTTACAATTTTATTTATTCAATTATTTCACCTAAGACCCTGAACCTTTAGCCTTTGTCTTGTTGTCTTTTAACCTATCATTTTTAGTGTGTGTGTGTGTGTTTTGTTTTGCAACAGGCCCTTACACTGTTGCCCAGGGTAGCTTCAAACTCTTGTATTAGTTCCAAGCACTGAGATTGCAGTATGAGCCTGACAGGCACAATGCTTTCTAAATTGAGTTTTGTAACTATACCCACTCATTTTTTTTTTTTTCTCAGTTCTGCTTACGCTGCTTTCCACAATTTTTGATATATTATGCCTCTATTTTAATTCTGTAAAATATTCCCATTTGTTAACATTAATTTATTATGGCAATGATAATGATCATGGGCAACTCATCAAGATTATTATTTATTAAAGGGTTCAGGGGGAAAGCACTTACTGATGGAAGAAGGGATTAAGCAGTTGTGCAGTTCCTGGAAAGACTGGACTGCTTCCACGAGGCTTTATTCAGCTGGTCCAACCATCCATTCAAAGGCATTAGGGAGAAGGGGCTTTGCGTATGTGCACCCCAATCTGATGGGTGGGTGCCCTAAGGCCTTAGGTGATTCTCAGATCTACACGGGCCAAAAGGCCAGGCATCTAGGTGAAGGTGATTGTACCTACTTCCCACTACATCAATTTTCCTGTGTCCTCCTTCTCAGTACTGGACTACAAACTTGGACCACCACAGCCAGCTTTGAAAGTTAGATTTCAAGCTGTAGACATTTATAATCATTATGGCCTAACCTACCTTTATAATTAGTAAATGACCTTCTACATCTCTATTTTTTATTTCCTTTGATTAATACTAAGATTGTATACATTTTCCTATACTTTCATTTTTTTCTGGATGTTTTATTAGTTAATATTGTTATTTTTTAATTCATGGTTTTTAGTCATTCTAGCTTCTTAGTAAATATCTCATTCTATTTATGATATTTTTATTTATAGTCTGTAGGTCATTTTAGGAAAGAAATTGTATCCAATGCATTGCTTTCTTGCATTTTTTAGTTTTTCTTTTGTTTTATAATAGCACTCTTCTGGAGAGTTTTATTTTAGGGTTTTTGTTTTTGTTTTTTTTGTTTTGTTTTTCATTCCAAGGACTTGGTTCTATTCTTGCTACGTCTACATGTGTTTGTAGTGTATATTTATATGAAACCTAAGCTGTTTACTCTTCCTCATATATCAAAGAAAGCCATCTTTTTAGTGGCACAAATTATTTTGCCCTTTTTGCTCAAGTCACTTGCTATTTTTTTCTTTAAATTCAGGGTTCTGAACAAGGTTTAACTGCTCAAGAACAAGCCTTAACTGCCCAGCAAGCTGCTGTTATTAATCTTACTGGAGTAGGAGGCTTCACACAGTCACAGGCAGCTGGTAGGTATTGTCCTAACTTCCTGTTGAGATCTCACTGTGTAAAATTTCTCTTTTCTTCCTTGCAAGTAGTAATCAGGAAAAACAAGTACTGTGAACTATTAGATTAACAAATAGCTGGCCAAGAGCTTTTTCTTTAAAAATTACTTGGACAGTTGATTATGAAAGCTTTGACTCACATACATATGTTTTTTTTACAGTGGTTAACTAGCAAATTTTTACATATTCATCCAAGGTTTAGAAAGCTGTAAAAGCAGTTTTCAATATTTGCACTGCAAGTGTTTGTTTTCTTAATTACCTGGGACCACATTTTCCTTGCGTAATTTTTCTGTTTGTAGTTGTATAAGTTAAATCTTCATAATTAGCAAAACTTCTGTGAGCTACTTTTTTATAAAAATGAAATTTGAATGCTCCCACTTTTAGTAGGAAGTGGTAAACAAAAGGTAATATTTATTGAATTCTGACTTCACATTTGAATAAGTCACATGATAGATTTTTATTAAAAGAAAGTAACAAAGCTGCAATGGAATTTGAGGAGTCAGTGAATTGTCCCTGTGTGCCAACTGTGCCTTTAGATTTCTGTACCTTATAGTTTTCAAATTCAGATGTCCCTTAGTGGGAGTAATCCACATCTTTGTTTTGACAATAATTCTTTTGTTTTTTTTTTTTCAACTTTATTTATTTGCCTTGGTGTTTGCCTGGAACTGGAACTACAGACAGTTGTTAGCTGCCATGTGGATGCTGGGAATCGAACCCCGGTGCTCTGGAAGAGCAGACGGTGCTCTTAACCGCTGAGCCATCTCTCCAGCCCCCAACAATAATTCTTAAATAGAGCTGTTAGAATTAGTGAATTTCTAAATGCAGATTTATAACTAATGTACCTTTATCACACATCATAATTTTTCTAAAATAGCTTTAGTAAATTTATATAAAGAATTGTAGACAGATCATGAGAGTTTGTCTAGTTTCAGACAAACTGCAGTCACTTAGGCCAGGTCAGCCTTTTCACCGGTACTTGAGATGTGGAATGAATGGGATGGCCCCATCAGCAACAAGTCATAAGTTCACTTCTGTGTGCCCACTGGATGTTGTATATTAAAAGAGCATACCACCTTACATAATCCAGTATGGAGGCAAGATGTAGTTGAGGTGCTAGTGTTTCAGCACTTCAGATGTATGTAGCCAAAGCATTCTGCAAGTGGAGAAAAAAGAATCAGGAGTTCGAGCTATCCAGCTTTCTTCTTAGTGAGTTCAGGGGCCAGCCTGGGATGAGACTATCTCAAAAAAAAAGAAAAAAAAAGGAGGAGGAATGTGTCTGTGTACTCCCTTCCCTTTGTATGACCAGAATGTTCTGGAACCAGTGATACTCTTAACAGTCTAGATTTATTCTGAAATGTGCATGTTTTGATACTTCTATTCAAGCTTTGGCCTGCTTTCACCTTCTCCTCTAGTGTTGTCTCAGCTTGGCTCTGCCGAAAACAGACCTGAGCAAAGCCTTTCTCAGCAGAGACTCCAGCTTTCCTCTGCTTTTCAGCAGCAGCAGCAACAACAGCAGCAGCAGATTCAGGTAATCCAGCAGCTTCCCTTGATTAATTAAGACACTGAGTTCCAAAAGTAACTGTACACTGCCTTGCAGAAGAGCTACTTTCCTGTCTGTTAAGGCTAAAACAACTGGTCAGTAACTTAGTTGGTTTTCTTTAGAAGTCTGACTTGGCGCACTGAGTGTATTTTATAACAATGCATACTTTAAGTCCTATTTAAGGTCTTGGTGGCACATTTCACACACCCCTTTAATGAGCTTTGTATTATGAAACAGTCTTAAGTGCCAACTATTAACTTTGATGCTGTACTGTGGGAGTGTTTCTATAACTAAATGTCATACGTTAGAAAAATGTTACATATTATTTTAGGAAAGGGTATCAGCATACTATGATTGATTCTTGATAGTTGGTTTATTTTGCTATGAATTGTCATTCTACAACAAAAGGGTGACAAGTTGCTGCATTACTGCAGTAGACTGCCAGAGCTAAGTGACAAATAACTGTAACATTTTCAAGAGTCTTATTTAATGCCTTCAGCGGGCTCCTGCACTGTCCTGGTTTGGGGAAGTACCCTTTGTTAGCCCAGCTTTCTCCTCTCATCACTCCTGAGGAAGCACCTTGCCAGGCACATCTGTGCATTTAGCATAACACGATCTCTTTTTCCCCCGTCTCTTTTGCAGCAGTTGCGATTTTTGCAACATCAGATGGCAATGGCAGCAGCAGCCGCACAAACAGCCCAGCTCCACCGTCACCGGCACACAGGTGGCCAGTCAAAGAGTAAAGTGAAGAGAGGTGTGCCACCCACTCCAAAATTCTGAGCAAATTCTTTTTTTTTCTACAAACACAAAACCATTGAATGAAAAGAACTGTATTTCTACTTCATTTTTCCCCCAAAGATGTCAGTATTTTATATTGATAGATGTGCATACTTTATACAAAAGCACAACCCTGTGATTTTTAAAGAGACATGGTTAAATGTTTTCCTGTATATACCACCTACAGAAATAACCTAAGAACCACTAGAAACATCTTCCAAAAGAATGTAGTTTGGTATTTATTTAGTATAAAAAGCCTGTGCACAGTGTAACAAATACAATTTTTACAGCTGTTTTGCAGTCGTGGGGCTGTTCATTTGTGTCTCATACTCTGAATTACTTCATCCAGTAGCTTGTTCACTTCTTTGTGTCTTGTAACTGCTCGACTCATGCAGTCCTGAAGTTTAGCTGCAGTAAGTCCACTCCCACCTGAAAAATTAAGCCAACTTTCATTATTCTGTGAAATGGAAGGTCATATCAAATGTTTCTTTTTAAAATCAAACATTATCTAAATCAAGTGCTATGGTCTCAAGATCTGCAGGTTAGTTTTAGAAAGCCCCAGAAGACAGATATGCCCCTAAGTTTAGAAATGACAACACTGAAACGGCAAAGATGCCCATAACTTACATTAGCTAAACAGTCAAATATCCCACACACTATGTTCAGAGCTGCGATGGAAACAATGTACCTGGCTTGTGGAGACAGCACAGCTTGCCTTCCTCATCCATTACTATCGTTAAGGCTCCTGTTGATAAGTGTTCCTCCTCTCCAGTAGGATCAACTATCAACAATGTGCTACATAAAAAAAAAAAAAAGTGTTAAAAATGTGCATTGTGGGGAGTAGGAGTATCAATTCTAGGAAAAGACTGATTTCTATGGCAGAACTAATGCAGGACTGGAGGAAGCCAGAGTGGCAGCACCCTGCAGCCCAGGACTTGTGAACTCCTTGCACTTCAGCTTGGGAACATCTTAGGTTTTGTAACAAATACTGAAGACAGTTTTAGAAGATTATAGGCTAGTAGCTGAGCATAACTCAGCAATAGAGCATTTGCCTACTATGAACAAGCCCTGTACATTCTCCTTCACCGTCCAGGAAAAGTGGCAAAAAGAAATGTAGGGGCAAGTAAGGTCTTGTACATCACGATGCCAAATGTAGGCATGCTGAAATGTCCACAGCAAATTAGGGGTGGTAGTCAACTGAGGGACATTCTTTGTAAAGAGAGCAAAGTAATAAACCATTATGTTAGAACCTAGAATGTTAAATTTGGTTGACTTACTCATCAAACACAGCAAAGGAAGTTGCAACTGGGTTTGTTCTAACATTCAAATAACTCTTCTTCTTTAAATTAACTTCTGCTAAAGCAGTTTCTTCGTTTATAGTAACTTCAGGCAACTGTACTAGAAAAAGGCAAGTAAACATAAAGTGGGCATGGTATATACCTTCCTTTTAATCCTTTAACTTCTCATTCTATTTAGCTTGTCCAGACAGTTATTGATTTGACAGGATCTCACTATTTAGTTCATTTAGCTTGGACTTCACTCTGTGATTAGAGTTGTGTACTCATCTAGAACCAGTATGGTTTTAACATTCTTATAACAATTGGGGTAAATAAGGTGGAGGAAAACTGTTTTTCAGAACATCTTATGTTCTAGCCAAGCTGGTTTGGTTTTCAATTTCCCCCCCAAGACAGTTTCTCTGTGTAGTCCTGTCCTAGAACTTGCTCTGTAGACCAGGCTGGCCTCAAACTCAGCAATCCCCCTGCCTTTCCTCCCAAGTACTAAGATTAAAGGCATGCAACTGTCACCAAGACCTCCTCTGGGCTCGAAGTATCTATTTTATAACACTCATTCACTCTTCCACCCTCGGAAAGAAGGAAGTGCTGCTCTTCAGGACCATTGTATTACAGAGGAAGCAAGCAGACTGGATTGATGCTACACTAGGATCATTCTAATACCACTATTAACTGTATCTTCCACTCTTTTAAGAGTTGGTGTTATATATAGAGAGGATCCTGTTTTACAATCTGAATTGGCTTCAAACTGCTATCCTCCACAACTTGAGCTGAAGGGACAGGCATGTACAGCCATGCCCAGATGCATAAATGAAATTCTAAGACATTACTGAGCTACCCAAGCCCTAACTAACTAGGAACATTACTGTCAGGTGATATTTATGGTCTGTTTATGAGCTATCTGGACTACAGGAGAAGCCCCTAACTCTGGATTCTGGGAAGGACCGCAGCCCTAATGACTACAGATGGAGACAGTCAAAGCAATTCTAAAAGACTACAGAATATAAAACTAGGAAGTCCATTATTAGAAAACCCTGTAAGGTTAACTAAGGAGCACAAGCTGGGCAAGATAGTTCATACTTGAAAATAGTACATACTTAAAAATATTAGCATCTGGGAGGCCGGAAGTAGAGGAGTCTAAGGCCAGCCAGGGCTATGGAATACTGTCTCACAAAACAAAAATAATGTAAATGATAACTAAATCTCAAGAAAACCTTGTAAAAGGTTTTAACAGCTTGGCTGGACTATGACCACATTAGCAGGAAACCATTTTATTAAGGTTGCTTACCATTCTTTAAAGCTGCTAACAACGCAAATGTGCAGGCATCCAAAATATTTCCATCGTAGTCTAGGCAAATAAGGTCACAGTATAGAACCCAAGCAAGCTAAAATAGTTTACACAAAAGAAGTTAGATCTGATAATAGAATACTGCTGTTTCCTTAGGCATAGAAAAATTATAGAACCATCAAGCAGAGGCCTAACTTTTCCCCCTAACCTTCATAAATAGGAAGTCAAAGTGGTCAGGTTAAGCAAGCTGGGCAACAAGTGACAAATTGTCCTTTTCCCTAAACAGAGCTATGAGTGCAAAGAGGAGGTTTTAATCTTGCTGCTGGGTTAGCAAATGAAAGGCTAATAAGCTGTAATAAGCTGTAATCTGCTCTCACAATGAGCAATGTATGTTACAGTGCTAGTCAGTGCTGTAATTAGCAAAGGAAGCCACTGTAAGAGGAGACCATGTGAGTTCTCCATAAACTTGATCTAAGGGGTAAAAGCCTTTCCTTTTTTAGAGCAAAGGTCAGTGTTCCCAGACAGGTAATAAATTACTTGTTAGCTGAACATGATGGAACAAGCCTGTAATCCTAGCATTTGAAAGACTGGGGAGGAGGAGCAGCAGGTAAAGACCAGCCTGGGTACACAGTGAGTCTAGCTCATCAAACAAGAAAAATAAAACCCAGGTGGGAAGGATCCATGAAGCAATGTTTTATTTAGAGACTTGTGGAATAAAATGAACTTTTACAGAATTCCTGCTAAACTCACAGGGTTTAAGGCTGTTGATTCATTCCCAATACCACATTAGACCACACAGCCACTTCAGAGCTCATAAAAGCTCAGTCTGTTCTTACCTTGCCAGGAGAAATGCATAAGTCCTCTTTCTTAATTATCTGTGAGCTTGATTTAATGAGAAAGAACACAATAAATGTGAAGGCAAAAACATTTAATAATACATGGTTGTAAAATTATCCTAATAGTCTTACTTTTCAATGACATCTGCAATAAATTGGCTGGTTACTTGGGCCTCTTCTCCAGGAGGTCCAGTCCGAAACCTCGATGAACACAGCGGTGGCAGATCCACATTAGGGACTGAAAAAAATACTGCAGCTATCAACTGAACTTCACCCTCTCAGCAGAGGTCACTAGTACAGGGACTGCTCCACAGCACAGGTGACTGGCCATGGATAGCAGCCTCTTGGGGGGAGAAGGGGGAGCATGGCAGTGTTAAAATTACATTTTTCTGATTACCAGGCTCAGAGAAAAGGAAATTTACACTTGTCTAAAGTTTTTCCACACTGCTTAAAGGTTTATTATGCTTCATAGTTCTTTACTACTTTTCTCTTCTTTCCCCCAAATACCTGTAGAACTATTAAGTTTTAAATGTTGGTTTCTACCTTAAAGAAAAGATAATCCAAGACCAAAATATTGCCCAGTCTAAACTGAGTGCAGACAGATTTCAGTCTGTGATGTGGGAATGTCTTTCTATATGTTGTGAATATCATTCATTCTTTAAATAAACTGTTTTGACCACGTTAGGTGGAGAAATCAAGGCATAGGTAGGGGAAGGAGGGTGGAGTCAGAGAGATGATGCAGCCAGTCACGATGCAAGATGTAACGAAACAGGTAAGCCATGCCATGAATGGAACTAGGTGGAATTAAGATGAAAGAGCTAGCTAGCGATATGCCAGAGACATAGGCCAAGCAGGATAAGCCTCTGTGTGTTTCTTTGGGACTTTGGGACTGCTGGTCCAAATAAGAAGCAGGTCCGAACAACAGAGCTAGTTGGGGTCAGAAACCTCTTGTTACAAGTCTGCAATGAAGGCCTTTACCTACAACTATCCTTTGGATAAGGAGTATGTCAACAGAGACTACGCAGATGAGTCTGGCAATTAAGTTCATGTGGTGGACCTTGCCTCTGTTATTTTCTAACTGGCAAAAAGCTCTGATGAGGGGGGAAATTGTTCTATTTCTGAACATAGGGAATCACTACCTCAATTATCAGAACATCACTAAAATAGTGAGCTTTAAATTTTTATTTGTTAAAATTACAAGAGCATTTAACTCACCAATATATCCTCTATCGGGGGCATCTAGGGGTGGTGCTGCAAATTCCTACAAAAGAAAAGCAAATAAAATAGTCCACTCAAAGAAACAACTCAAAAATTATAGACATTCTAGCAGTGAGTCACAGAGACTGTACCGAAGATCACTTCAGCCAATGATCTCATGGTTAGCATCTCTAGTGCTTGGGGAATGATGGAGGGGCCCTAAGGATACAGCACTGCCATTCCCAATGACTAACAGGAAGTTAAAGAAGGGCAGTGTAATCAGACTGTTGGTCCTCAACATGAGGAAGACTGGTAGGCTTCTGTCCCACCTTTGTGCACTTGTTCTGGAGCCAAGAATCTGAATTTAATCACAAGTGACACTTAACGCAGCTAGATAGACTTACTAACAAGTAATGGGTATGCTAACTAGCAGTAACTACTCCAGCTCAG
Organism: Sigmodon hispidus; assembly: GCA_004025045.1. Lineage (NCBI taxonomy): Eukaryota > Metazoa > Chordata > Mammalia > Rodentia > Cricetidae > Sigmodon > Sigmodon hispidus. The sequence goes on from PVIH01002681.1 coordinate 171,987, forward strand.
CTGTATATCCACAATTCCTAGGGTAAGATACTTGGGGCAAATTATTTAACCTTTTAAGTTCTCTGATGTCATAGGTACAGATAAACAGTACCTGCCTACTCCTAGAGGCTATTCCCAAGGCCTAAAAGAGACAGTGCCATTAAATTCCAAGTATAAACCTGGCAAGGTGTATATGTTCTAATAGTTATCACTTCAGCTTGATCTAAAGGAGGTTAAGCCGCTCTGTGATGTCAGAGGTGTAGGCTTTGTCATGAGACTGTTACGTGCCTTACACAACTGGGGAAGGTACTGAGCTTCATGGGTGAGCAGGGGGTGGAGACTGGCAATTCTGTAAAGCTCCCAATAAGGTGCTCAGACAGCAGGCAGCCGGCAGATAGCTACTGTTCCTGTGTGACTAACAAAAACTTATCTATAGCTAAAAAGTATCACAGTAACAGTGTTAATTTCAAAAAATTATATTGCCAATATCTTAGACTTATAAGGTGCTGGCCCTACAAAGGGTAACATTCACAGGTTGAAAAAAATATTGGGGGGTAGGAGAATAACAATTCTAAATTCTGACCCCTAAATTAATTACAACCTTGTAAGCATGAAACTAATTTGGAATTCAGCCATCAACAGACATACAGTGAACCTACTGCTTTAATTCCACAAATGACTGTGGTGTTCCCCAGCTTCACAAGAGCAGAACCATCTGCAGTACTGATTGAACCTAGAAAGGTAAACACACTATTTATACAAAATCTTTAAAAAAGCAAAGGAAAATACCTAACAACAAAGTTTCCTACAAAGTAATTTAAATGGTTTAGTGTGCATAGTTATCTAGCTAGACCTTTTCAGTTGAACTTCTGACAGGTTCAGGTCAGTGATTTGAAAATGGCATAACTAAATGTCTTAATGTTTGTTTTCTGTCTCCCAATTTGAGCGGATTAATTAGGTTTAGATTAACTACAAAGCTGGTGTAATGATAAAAATCTTTTAACGTCAAATGCCTTAGGCATAGGAACTGGCTGGGAAAAAAAAAAAAAAAAAAAATGGCTCACAGTTAAGGGAAGGAGGTGTCCCACCAACTGAAATAAAGTGTATCTTCACCTATGTTGACAGTTGTGGTTCTAAATTCACCAAGTTCTCTTCCATCAGGACGGCAGTTTTCTTTCTAAATGTTTATAAGAAAATAGATTATATATGTATTTCACTTATGCAGGGTAAAACATATTAACCCCATTAATTTAACTGAACTGAAAAACTATGCAATGATACATGCGATTTTATCAAAAGCCTTTTACTCACCAGAAATCTCCTGTAATACTCCAGTGGTTCCACAGTTCTGAAACATGTTAAAATGTGTTAAAGTAAGTCAGTGCACACTAGGGCATAAACCCACAACCTACGAACCAAGAATCAATCTCCACGAGCTCAAGTTTTAACTGTATTTATAAAAAAGACCTTAAGGTAACAACCAGTCTTCACCGGTTGTGCACTAGTCAAGAGGACTGGAGTCCATGGCCCGTGACACACTTAAAGAGAGGATTAACTTGGGTGTCAGTCCTGTCACTCTACTTCAGAAGCAGGGATGCAACATCTGAGGTCGTGCAGTAACCAGCATTAGCAGCACCCGTAACTCCGGCGACCACGGAGGAGGGTTTTTACAGTTACAGGAGGTACTTTTGGCCTCATCAACTACAGGCAGCCCAGAGTTACAGCAGGTATGGGTGCGTGCACTCGCAGACACCCGAGTTGGCGGCTTACGTGCGCGGGCGGCCTGGGGCGGAATCAAGAGTTTCCCAAACATTACAGGGTCCCTTTCGAAGCCGGCAGTCCGGTTTTAGGCATGGAGAGCGGCACTTGGTTAAGAGGTCGGGGCATCCAGGCCGCGCGGTCGCTCAGCACCTCCTGTGAGCACAGCCCTCCCTCAGCCCCACGAGAATTCAGGGTCCCCACCCGCCGCCACGCGCTACACCCCCGTCCTCCGTGCGCGGCGCCACTCACTTGAACCCAGTCGCCATCTTCCCGCGCTGCGCCTGCGCAGCCCGTCACGCATGCGCCCTTCCCTCTGTGGGCGTGTCTCTGGGACAGGATACTTTTTGAAGCTCCTCCTTCCGTGAAGGCGGTTGTTCTCCTCTGGGACCGGGCAGCTTCGGCTGCCCTGAGCAACCCAGGACCACCTGCTTAGGACCAGGCCTGTTGGGGACGGCTGGGTCGGTATGGCTCAAAACTGCCTGTGTCGCCAGCGTCCGGGGTCCCATGGGCCTGTGCGCACGTGGACATACCCACAGACACGCGCGCGAAACTAAGTGGGGAGACTAAAACGGTCCATGGCTCCAGGCATCCTTAGATGGCTGCAAGGGATACTGTGATGCTGGTAGCACCATTACCATGCACAAGTGACACTCAGGAACCAACCGAGCAGTCCTCAGTTGAGCCGCAGGAGGGCGCTCCAGGTGGCGTGTATTGAAGTGGCGGAGTATGGCCGCGGGGTGGCGCTGCGTGTGGCGGCCTTGGGCAAGGAAGGCCTCTTCTATGGGGCTGGGTGTTCCTGCAAATGTGGAGCTGAGGGATGCCTTTTCTGTTGCTGCAGCTGGAGGGCCTTAGTGAGTCTCTGGCTGCCTCCATACAAAAGATAATGTTTCAACACAACAGATATTAAAATAGGTCAATGTAACCTGCTTTCCACGTCTGCCTTTAGGTTCCTGTTGCTGTATTTATAACTACTACAAAAATGTCACCATGTCACCAACATGAAGAAGAAATATTTTACCTCAATTCCAAAGGCCAGAAGGAAACTTTACCCAGCATCCGGGATTCACCTGTTGTTATGCCTTCCTATTAACATGAAGACAAACTGTAGCTTCTATTTGAGTTCTTTCTCCATGGGTCCCTCGGGAAGAAAAGGAATCATGCAGTGTTTGCACTTAGAGAGGAGTGGGTAGTTGGTAGCTGTGATCGGGAAAAGGGGAAAGGGCTATGGCAGGATTGAAGTTTTCTGGAGAAGTCCACTGATGAGAGCAAGAGATAGTCTGGGTGAAAATGGCCTGAGTGACATCCCAGAAGGTCTTGGTAGGTGACAGGCACATCTCTATGTTAATGGAGTATGCTGGGCTAACTCGTTTCCAAAAGCAATCTATAAAATATTTTTTCCCTTTAGTGCCTATGATGATGGATGAAGCCCTGAACTACCTAGAAAAGAGACAGGTATCATACTTCTCTTTCAATGTCACACACCTCCAGTTAAAACTAAAGCAGGCACCAATCCTAGACTCCCTGAGCTAGGCTCTCTGTGAAAGGCAGGCCCAGCATGCAGCATGAGGCAGACCAACCATGAAGCAGGCATTTCTCTCCAGTCCCCTTCCCCACTTCCTAATTCTCTCTTGCTTGGTGCTGTGTTACAGACTGTGTGCAAGTGAATGTGTGCAGGCTCACTTCTGTGGCATCCTCACCAAAGAAGTGTATGTGTGTGCGTATATTCATCTATAGAGATCCATTGGAGTCTTTTAACATAGTCGGTAGAACTTTGTTTCTCAAATGATTTACATCAATTAAGTGATACAAAGCTACAGTCTTAAAATATTTAAATTATAAACTAATCACACAAAAATAAACCGTTTTTATTTCCAACCTTGGCTCACAAACAGTCACCAATATTGGGCTTATTTGCATCCAAACATACATGCAGGCTCTCAAAAATCCTGGGCAGGCATGCTACAGGGGCTGTGTATCCTACCCTAAAAAATAACTCTTGTTTAAATGCTTGCAGTTTTTAATATTAGAAGGCACAGTAATTCATATCTCTCTTAGGGCATGTCTTGGACAGTTAACAATGAAGAAAACTTTATACCTCATCTCTTTCTGTCTAGAAAATTCCTTATTCTGATTTGCTTTCCTTTGGATTTTAAGACAGATTTCTTGATTGAAAAGAACTATTACAGACCTGAAATTATGTGTGAGTTAAAGCAGAAGTGAACTGGGCTCCTCCTGTAAGGTTGAGGGTTGCTGCACAGGTTGAATCTCTCTCTGACCTCTGACCTCACAGACTTCTTTCTCATACGTGGCTCTCCTCAGTCTGCCTTAATGTCACAAATGAATGCTGCAGATGTCAACTCATCATCCACCCACTTCCTTCTGAGTCTTTTATAGTTAATGTGGTTGTGTAGTGTTATCTGTATTTGAACTTAGCAATACTAGGACACCTGGCTGAAATTATAACTTGGTTAGGGCTGGGATATTGCATGAATTCTACTTATCTTATAGTAAGAAGTGGAGCCAGAATTTTGGGAAAAGCTGAAAGATCAAAGACACAGAGGAACAAGCCACAGCCACTTCTTACCAAGCCAGCTCCTCAGGCCTGTTTTCCCAAATCCTCAGATTCAATGCCCCTGAGTCAGACAAAATGGAAGAGGGTCACAAAGTAAGGACTGAATTCACACCTCCTCCTCCTCCTCCTCCTCCTGCCTTATTTTTTTCTTTGTCCCACTATATTATTTCCTGGTTCAACTTTCTTAGTGCTAGGATTAAACACGTGTGTGCATGCGCGCGTGCATGTGGTGTGCGTGTATGTGTGTGTGTTTCCCAAGGACTGGGAGCAGAGACATGGGATTCCAAGTGTTGGGATTAAGGGTGTGTGCCAATACTGCCTGGCTCTGTTTGGCCTGGAACTCACAGAGATCCAGAGAGATCTCTGCTTCTGCCTCCAGAGTGCTAGGATTAAAAGTGTGTGTCACCATTCCTTGATTTGTATGGCTAGCTCTGCCCTCTGACCTTCAGGCAAACTGTTAGATAAACAGTATATCACCACACTGGGAACATATCTTAGCAGGTTAGGTACTTGCTGTGCAAGCCTGATGACCTGTGTTTGGTTCCTGAGAACCCACAGAGGAAGGAGGGAACCAGCTCCGGCAGGTTGTCCTCTGACTTCCATGCATATGAACATCCATGTGTGTGAGCATGTGTTATAACTTTATTCATCTCACCATAATTTTGGCAAATTATTGTTTGTTATTTTGGTTTCTTGCAGACACAGGACTCTACATTCACCTATGAGGTGATAGTAGTTGATGAATGGCAGTGAAGACCAGACTTCAAAGGTAAATATGTGTGCTTTTGGAATGGCTGTTACACAGGAAACTTGGGGTCCCTTAGGACATGTGGCTTATGTCCACTTGCTAGAGGAACCCAAAGCTGTGCTTATTACTTCCTGTCCCATTTTCACTTCTGATATTCATAAAATGCCCTGACTAGAGAAGCACTTTGAGGAGAAGGGAGGGGCTCATCACTGCAGGGAAGTCACAGAGGCAGGAGCTGGAATCAGCTGGTCATATGACATCCACTGTCAGGAGCAGAGAGAAACAAGTTCACCCACACTGCCTGCCTGCTTGCTAGCTTTCTACAGTCATACAGTCTTCAGGCCTAGAGAATGGTGCCACCCACAATGGGCTGTGTCTTCCAGTGTCAGTTAACATAATCCCCCATAAAAAGGCCAAGCTGTCACAAGAAGAGTGAGCTGCAGTGGTGGTGTCTGCCCGAGTGAAAAATGCCCAGTCTGTGATTTATGGAATTTGAGGTATTACTCACCTTTTTATTTATATTGATTATGTGTATCCTGACTGACAGACGGTTCTTATTTATGGGGCACTGTAGTGGGATTATGTTGTTACATTATAAATAATTGTCCTGCCTCCTAGTTTAATTGCTGATTGGCTGAAGGCAAACAGGAAGTGTGAGTGGGGCTACCAGACTGGGAAAACTCTGGGAACAGGAAGAGAAGAGCAGAGATGCCACAGAGACGCCAGAGAAATACCAGGATGAGATGCCAGCAGATGCAGAGGAAAGAAGATGAAATGCTGCTGAGAAAAGGTACCAAGCTGCATGGCCGAACAGGAAAAGAATAATTGGTTCGTTTAGAGTAAAGAGTTAGCAAGTTATATAGCTGGGCACTAGGTTGATCAGTGTAAAATTAATATAAGCCTTTGTGTGATTATTTGGTGACAAGTGGCAGTGGGGCTGCAAGTGGGTCTCAATCTCAGGGTTAGGCACAAAAATCTAGGCCAGAAACCTCATACTACGGGGCACAATGTGGAATTTCAGTACGTGTATGTACCATGTTCTGTTCACATCAGGATCACTCATTTCCATTATGTTGGTTCTCCAAGCTAACTGGATTCTAATTTTTATATCATTAACAAGTCACCTTAAAATTCTGCCAGAAATATGGAAGTCACAAAGTATAAATGATAATGGTGAGGCAGTATCATGGGAAAGGTGGTGTTGTTACAATGGTAATAATTCACATTGTTTAAAATACAAGGTATTCTGATAACCTTGTCTTCAGCCTATAATGCCTCATATCAAATAGCAGAATTTAAAGTTGTCAAAACTGTAATGATTATATATTTGGTTTGATAAAGTGTAAGCTTCATGCTCTGTCTGTAATAGACTAGGTGACAGAGAAGTCATTTGTGTTTGTGTAGAGTTGTCATGTCATCTTTGCTGAGGCCAGAGTGACTGCTCACACAGGACAGCATGCTCTCCCAGGTTGGATTGTTCCCTTGGTCAGGGACCACACAGCCTGATGGCATGAAGTCAGGTGACTCCTGGGTGTGCTGATGTGAGCACTGTGCAGCAGGAAAAACAGGCATCTGCACAAGAGGAGTGAAGATGGATGGACTGAAGGGAGGCTCCGGAGAGGAGCCTACAAGGCCCAAGCCACAGAAGATGTTTTTGCCCAGGCCGGTCAGATAGAAAATGAGTGAAACTGAAAAAAGGACCAGAACACCAGTGCTTGTGAAAGGAAATCCAGATAACACTGTAGATGACTCAGTGTTTGTATTTTCCCTGAATAAGAAACCTGGAGCAGCAGTTTGGGCTGTGCTTAGCTCTTCCAGTTATCAGCAGAGACCGTGGCTCTCACCTTTTCCTCCCCTTCCTCATGAACACAAAGTGACTTTAGAGCCTTCCTGTCACCTTCACATTCCATACATAAGTGGAAAGGTGCCTGCTGGCTGCTGTGCCCCCTGTAAAGTACTTTCCTGAGATCCTCCTCCTGATAACTTGCACATGACTGGATGGGAAGTGCCACAGGCCATTTCCAATTCCTAGAGAGAGCAAGGACTGTTTTCTTTGTTTTCTTCACCTTTTCTGGTTTACTATTGTTTTATGGATAGAGTCTTCCTCTGAATTTCAAAGTGACCTTGAACTCAGGGCAGTCCTTCTGCCTCAGCTTCCCTAGAGCTGAGATTACAGGTTTGTGTCACCTTGCCTGATGAGGATCTCTATTGTTTTAATTTTCATTCTTGACAAAATTCTGTTCTTTTGGGAAGGAGGAAGTCTTGATATGTGATGTGAGGTTCTTGTAGGTGACAAGCTGGGTCAGCCACAGGAAGACTAAGGAGTCCTGTGACATCAGACCATTGCTTGCTTTATTTGTTTGTTTGTTTGTTTATGCTATTTAAATAACATTAAACCTGGAGAAATGGCCAGAGAACTTGCTTACTATATTTATTATTTATATATGTATTTATTTTTGCAGTTTTAATAAAACATTAAACATGGAGAAATGGCCCGGCAGTTAAGAGCACTGACTGTTCTTGCAGAGAACCCAGATTTGGTCCTAAACACTCACATGGTGACTTTCAACCATCTGTAACTCCAGTTCCAGGGGAGTCAGTGTCCTCTTGTGGCCTCTGCAGGTACTAATGCACATGCATGGTACATATATATCTGTGTGTGTGTGTGTGTGTGTGTGTGTGTGTGTATACACGAAGGCAAAGCACTCATAAAACAGATTTCTTTTTAATGATCAATAACATGTATTGTAGAATAGTGGGTCTCATTAGACATCTTCATACATGGAGACAATGTACATTGGTCACGGTCACTCTCCACTGTTCCCCCTTGTCCCCTACACTGTTCCCTGGGTCTCTTTAGACTTAACCCAGACTAAGTCTTGAGAAAAGTCTTCTGTCCTCAGCCAGTGTATTGTGTGAGGTGTAGTTTATTGGCACAGTGCTGGTGACAGACAGAAAGGGGAAGATGCTGGAGATGTCACTGGTCAGTCGAGCTGTGTCTGAGGGGCTGGAGCACACTGAGGAGGGGCCAGCCCTACAAAGGATGGTGATGATAGTCTGCGCATGTGCAGATGAGTCCTACCTCCAGCTAGTGGTGAGGGCTGACAAAGCTGCTGTATCACCCCTCACACCGCAGGAATTAATTTCCTTGTAAATAGTTATGTTTGTACTACCGCCCAGACTGAATTCTCCAGTGTCAGTTACAGACAGTTACAAAGTGCTGGGCCTGAAGTGAGTGACACCGCCTTTGCCATAGTTAGCAACTAATTGAAAACACTTAAAGCACCATTATGAAGAAAACTCATCATTCACCGTGCACTGCTTTCTTTGGACTGGAAATCCTCCAGTTTCTACCTCCTGAGTGGGGATGGCAGATGCACAGAGCCACGCCCAGAGCATATGTCTTATTTCTGTTTGGGAACCAGCTTTTTCATGGTCAAGCTGCCTCGAGTCACGTGACACTGACTCACTAATGTGGGGTACATAGTGTGATGTGTGACCTGCTTTCTTGTCAGTGCTGAGGACTTGATAGTTTCCACAGTCTTAGGAAGAGTGTGAAACTCTTTTCAACAAGAAATGGACAGAAGAGAATACAAGTGGGGGCGTCCTCTATGCAATGCTATGAGCTTTGGCCTCCTGCCATATTATACCCAGTGCTTCCCTCTTGAGTGTCTTAAGACAGACTGCACTGAAAGGCCATTGAGTTTGAAGCTAATTCTAAGCTACTGTCTTCTCCTGGGCTTTGTGACTACAGGGTGTATTCAGTGCTCGAGGGGGAGAAGATCCTCATGACAGATGCTGATGGAGCCACCAAGTTTCCAGATGTTGAGAAATTAGAAAAGGGGCTGAGTGATCTCCAGCCATGGCCTGTGAGTATAAGAACGTGATCGTCAGGAGCACAGGGCTAAAAGCAAAGTCACAATTCACCTGAGGTTCACTTTCTTTTTGTGTATAGACAGGTTCTCCCTATGTAGAGCTGGCTAGCTTGAACCCATGGAGATAGACCCACCTGCGTCTGCCTCCCATGTTCTGGGATTAAAGGTGTGTGCCACCACAGCCAGCAGAGTTCTCCCAACAAGTATGACTAGCTGTCTCCAAGCTATGCATATTCTGAACACCTGGATAGACTTTACAGATGTTATAGTGTTATTTTTCAAGTTTTTTTATTTGCATTGAAAATGGATGCATCTATGTATGATACTTAAATATTAAAGACAATGATGGTGTTGCTCTTTCCTCAGGATCAAATGGCCATCACCTGTGGGTCTCAAGCTCATTTAGAGAAAGAATCAATTGCTCAGGTGAGGCTTCCCCGAGCTGCCATGTTCAGTAGCTTGTTACCTTCCATACATAGGCACATCTGACAAGAAATGGGGTCCTGTGTTCTCTCTCAAAAATGAGCTTCCCTACAATTTCATTCAAGTTTATGAGAGATTAGCCTAAGTGCATGCAGGATGGGTGAGGCTTTACCTTAGGATGTCAGTCTTCTCAGAATTGTTTCTAAGATACAGAGATGGTTATTGATCAAGACAAACTTTTCTAAACAAAAATTTAGTTCTTTCTCCCTCCCTGCCTCTCTCTCTCT
>PVIH01002682.1:0-42500 GCA_004025045.1 Sigmodon hispidus
GATGAAGAGCACTTTTTCAGGTGCCTTTCAGCCATTCGTAGTTCCTCTGCTGAGAATTCCCTTTTTAGATCTGAACCCCATTTTTTGATAGGGTTATTCAAGGTTTTGGGATCTAAATTCTTGAGCTCTTTATATATCTTAGAGATCAGTCCTCTATCACTTGTAGGGTTGGTGAAAATCTTTTCCCATTCTGTAGGGTTAGGGTTAGTTAGAGGCCTTCATGGCATGACCTTCATGGTATCAGGTAGTTTGGCAACCTCATTTCTTTTTAGTGCTAAATAATGTTCCATCATCTGGATATACCACAGTATATTCATTCACCTCTTGAAGAATATCTTATTTATTTCTGAGGTTTGGCAATTAGGAATAAATTAGGAATAAAGCAAGCTGCTTCAGAATTAGAAAATGGCTTATAGTGATATGCCCATACATTTTTTGCATGAGCATACATTTTTTTTATGCTATGACATTGTCAAAAGTTCCTGTGAATGAACCCTGAAGAAGTTCTTATGCACAAAGTGCTTAATGTCTGGTGCTCAGTATGTGCTGCAGAGTGTAAGCTATGATTACAAGACAGGAAAAGGTCTTGAGTTTAGTGTGTACATGAATTTCCTAGAGGGTTTGTATTAAATTATACAGTTTAAGGCTCCTGTCACAGAGATTATGAAATGTTAAATCTGTATTTGTACTCAGGAGTATACACTTTAATTAGCACCTCAGGATGTGTCCCAAGAGAGGGTGATGGGCCATATTTGAAAAGAACAGCAATGCTGGATTTCATCTGAGGAGTCCCAGAGATAATGATATGAGAAGCATGATGTTCCAGAAAACAAAACAGACATTATGAGAGAGTAAATACCCAACCAATAACAAGGGGATCAGTCTTGAAAGACTGCCACAAATAAAACTGGTTTACATTAAGAAGCAGAGAGTGGAGACACAGGCATAAAATACTAGTTTCCTTGTTTTTACACCTGTAGGTTTGTGGGTTTTATATGGTGTATGTGTGTGGGGGTGTATGTGGTGTATGTGTAGGGGGTGTATCTCCGTGTGATATACTCATGTGGTATGTGTTTGATATGTGAGTGTGATATACACATGCAGGGTATGTATGAGTATGTGTAATCTTGTGTGTGTTTACACAAGCTAGGTAAAACCTTTTCTTATGGATATGCCCCTGCACAGGAGCCCAAAGTTATAAGCCTTTGAAATTTTATGTGCCCATAGGACAGAAAAGTCATGTGGAGTAGTAATGTCAAAAAAACTTTATGCTAATAATTCATGAGTCACTGGTTAGAGACTCATTTAGCAGACAGATGTGATCTATTGCTCTTCAAAGGCTGGAGCTGATGGAACATGCAGGGTTAGCCAAGTACGGTGCTCTGAATCTGCTTACTTTGCATCATGGTCACCTTAGGGTCTATAACATTTCCATCACCCTGAACATTCACTTCTTTGTGTGCAGAAGATTCCAAGTCCCTGTGCCTGGCTACTTTGAAACAACAATCGATAATTTATTGTCTCTTATATATCATTTAATTAGAAATAAGTTGGCTTTTGGAAAACTAAAAAAATAAGAGTTTATGTTCTTAACCTCCATTCATATGAAACTTGAAGTGGGGTAGAGTATGTCTGTCTTATGCTATCCTTAAAGATCCATCATTGGATGATGGAGTTCTTTCATCTAGCTAATTAAACATATATATATATGTTTGATGTATATATGTGTTTATGTGAGGATATGTACATGTGTGCATTCAGGTAGATGTCCTGGGTCCATTTCAAGTGTGTTCCTCCATTGCTCTCCATGTTCTCTTTTGAGGCAAGATCTCTCACTGGCCATGATGCTCACTGAGGCAGCTAGGCTGCCTTACCCCAAAGCCCCTCTCTACCTTCCCAGAACTGAGCACATATACACAGCTGGGCCCAGCTTTATTTTGTTTGGTTGGTTTATTTTTGTTTTATGTGTATAGGGGGGTATCCATACTCAGTTCCTCATCTTTTATAGGGCAAACACTTTACAGATTGAATTATCTCAGCCTCACCCCTTTTCCAAGGTTATTAACAGTCTTATGACGAGTTGAAGATAACTCTACGACACAAAATAGAACAAATAATTCAGAATAAGAGCTGAATGAAGATCATTTGTTTCCAAGGGATGCTGATTAGAGCTTCTCACCAGCATCTCAGAAGCGATTGGTTTCTGCCAAGCACAGCTTTTCTTTTCTCTAATTATCTGGTTAATGTGTCATAACCCCGATTCTGCCAAACACTGAGTGAACTTGGCATAGTTTCTTGAAAATACCTCAGTTTCTCTGCTCACAAAATGAGAGTAGTAGTTCTGGACACCTTTATATTTCGCTGAGGTATGTCAAAAATTAATGAGCCGTGAAAACTCTGAGCTTTACTGATCAAAATCATGATGGGACTACAAATAGTTATTTTTATTTACTAACGGCACATTTTTATTGTGCCACTAATGAGCACCACACTCTGCAATAACTTACTCAAGAGGAGAAGCAAAAACCACAACAAACCAGGAGGTAGACATTAAGAAAGCTGCATCTCCCTGCATTCAGAAATAATTCCTGTTAATATTAATTAATGTTATATAGACATCCTGAAAATAAAGCTTTCTGTAGTAAGAGTGCCTGGTGGAGACTCCTTTGTACACATCCTCCATGTCCTGTGTCTAAAGGATTGAGTGTGCTGGGAGTTTTCCCTGAAGTCATATAATGTAAATAGAATGCACATGGCAGCACATTTGGTGAACTGGTCACAGTCAAAACATGAACATTAAGATAATGTTTATAAAACCTCTCTTTTTGTTTGATATTCCTAAGCAGTGTTACTACCCCCTCATTCATACATGCATACGGGTAAATTTTATCTCCCTGTGCTCTGGAACTGAAGGGTATCTTAATTTTTATTTAGAGAAGCTGAAAGACAAATCATCAGTGTTGCTGAAACTTTACAAGCATGAATACAAGTTTATGCTTGATTCCATCTCAAGCTATGTTCTGTTGCTCCAATAGAGTCTATTCTACACATTAAACATTCAACATATACCATCTAAATCACCACAGAGGTTTGTGTTCAATATGCGTTTGGAAAGATTTCACTTTTTCCAAAATGATCAATGGCACTGAATCAGCATGATACAAATAAGGCTTCAGATGCCTAGAGAGGTGTTTATAAATATTTAGCAATAAAATAAGAATTTTTATTTTACTTTGTTTCTTATCAAAAGTGCATGTCAAAATCTTCTCCCAGGAAGCCTGAGAAGCACTTTGAGCCTCTGATAACAAAAAGGACATCCTCTCAGGGGCCTGGTCAAACCCCCACATCTCAGCAGCTCCTTAGCCCCAGGCCTCTGTCCTGTCCAAAGCCTTAGCCTAAAATAAACGAAGCACTCAGCCACACAAAGCACTTGAGCTAAAGCACCTGTAAAATAAGTACACTTCCCAGTACTCAAGGCAAATGAATTTTTCATGAGCAAAGATCTATGTAGAAAAGTTGGATGAAAATCTAGTGTTTTGAACAAAGAATAGTAAAGACTGACCTGGGTGCTCCCATAATTCATTTGTTGAAGATGGGGCCTTTGTCAGATTACTTGGTTTAGATGAGGCTATGAGGGGTAAGTTCTTTTGGTATTATAAATGACATTATGGGAAGAGGAACTAGAAGGCTGTGTCTCTGTCTCTCTCCCCATCATGGTAGAGCACAGTGTGGAAAGAGCTATCTACTCACCAGGAGGAGGCCCTCACAGAAACAGCCCATGCTGGCACCTAGATTTTGGACTTCCAGCCTTCTAAACTGTATCTAAAGCCCCCTAATCTATATTTTTTTTTTTACATCAGCCCAAGTTGATGCTTAACAAAAGCAGTTTTAACAAAGGCTATAATGACAAAAGACTAATGAGAGACTTTGTTTAAACTTGACAAAATTCTAACTGCTCACTCATGATCTTGATAGCTTATTAGTTTTTGCAGTGTGGTATGTGTCAAGCTTTTATTCACACACATTCAAGCTACTGAATTCTAGGTTGGTGTTGGGAAAAAAACTAGTCACATTCACCTAAACAGACTGAAATTCCAACTTCAAGGAAAACAAAACATGAAAAAAATATTTGACAGAGAAACTGAGACAAGATCTCAAAAAAGAATCACCTGAGATTGAACTTCTGGCAGAAAATGGTAGACACATTGAGCCAGGCATTGGAAAGAAGGAATGTGGGTTTATTTTGTTTTGTTGTAATGTGGAATCTATCTTGAGGATAGTAGGGTTTTTTTTTTTTCCTTTGCAATGGGAGAATGCATGGAAGGTAAGTAAGGTGGAGGTATTTAAGTTTGTAATCATCATCTTCCTTAATGAATAAAGGAGTTGGGTGGGCATAGTGAAGGGCTGAAAGTCTCTAGTTGTACCCCCATCTCCACCCAACAGAAATCCAGCTAGAAATACTCCATAGGCAAAGCAACAATAAGAATACGCCTGGAATTGGTAGCAAGATCAGGCCACCCACATAGATCACAGTCTGAGAAAATATTGAACAGCTAGAAGACAGTTCTCTTGATGCTGCCCTTTTTTGGTTGGCATAGAAGTCTCCTGGATTCCTGATTTCTCCAGTAGGAAAAGGAGGTGGACCTTAAGCATCTCTAACATTCTGGGGCACTTCACAAAGGGCCTCATTCCTGTTGTCCCAAAGGAACTGTTGAGAACACTGGTAAAACTAGTAACTCTGTCCACTATTCAAACTCCTTCAAACATGCTGAAATGGAGGGAATAAATCCAGTTTCATTTTATGAGCCTATCGCAAGTATCAAAGCCAAAGGCATTCTAAGAAACAAAAATTAAAAAAAAAACTCTGATAAAAATAGATGAAAATTTTCTCAATAACATATCAGCAAATGTAATTGAAAAGAATCTTTTACCATGATCAAGTAGAACCTATTTCTGTGATGTAATGAATAATATACATTTTGTAAAATATCAGATACAATTTTATAACCACCAAAATATATAACAAATAGACACCCAAAATTGTCATCCTTTAAAATACAACACTCTCTAACAATAAAGGCTCTCAACATTTTAGTGCCATAAAAGTCATATATGACAATCTCCTGGCTAACACTTGGGACAAGATAAGGAGCTTGTTCCACTTTGTACTGGCAATCCCAGCCAGAGCAATTAAATAATACAAAGAGATAAAAAAGGAAAGTGTTCTATTTGATGAAGACATATTCTTATGCATAGAGAACAAAAAAGGTAGCACAAACTCTCAGAACTGATAGGTTATTTTAATGAGATTTCAGGACACAAAACCAACATATAAAAATCAGTAGTATTTCTATGGGATAACAAAAGAATGCCTAATAAATGAATTAGAAAAATGACTTCATTTATAACAGCATCAAAATAGTTATTTGAGTGTAAACTTAACCAGTGCATTTAAAAAGAAGTCCTGAATACTAAACATTATAAAATGCTAATAAAATAATTTAAAAACACAAATAAATGGAAAGTTAGCCTTTGTTAAGGCACTGGAATAATTATCATTATGAAAATATCCATATTGCACAATGACATCTACAGATTCATTCAATCTCTACCAAAATTCCAATGTCATTTCTCACAGAAACAGAAAATTCTTATGTTCATATGTAACCTTAGAAAATTTTAAATGGTTAAAACAACTTTGAGCACAAAGAACCCCTTGAACCACCATGATTCCTCATGTCAAGGCCTGTTACAAAGGGTTGTAATCCTGACAGCAATTGATTGGCCTTAAACTAAATGCATCAGCCAAGGGAATGAGATATTAATCCAAGTAGTAACTCTGCATTTATGGCCATAATGTGACAAAGGTAGCAGGCAGCACTAAAGGAAAAGGATATTCTGTCAGCTAGTGGTTTGGGGAAATGTAATAACCATACACAGAAGTTTGAAATCCAATCCTTACCTGAAATCATACCTGAAAATAAACTCAAAATGAATCAAGACTTAATGAAAGACATGAAACTAAATAATTGAGAAAAAAGCACCCTAAAACACAACCCTCTCAATCACCAATGACTTTTCTACATAGGACTTTGAAAGCATAAACAACAAAGGCAAAAGCTGATGAGAAAGATTACACCAACTTAAAAAACTCTTTATTAAAAAATAAACAATGAAAGGAAGAGATAACTTGCAGAATCAGGGAACCTATCTGTAAACCATACGTTTGATAAAGGATTAATATTCAAAATGCTCCAAAAATTTGAAGATCTTATTATTAAGAATGCAAGTGATCCAGTTCAAAATAAGCATGGGAATCTCAAAAGACGTTTCTCAAAAGAAGGTTGAGCCTTGATTTGTATACACAAGAAACACTCAGCATCAGGAATCACATGGGAAATGCTAATTAAAACCAGGATGAACTGTCTCCCTTCAGAAAGCCTTCCATTTAGATGAAAGGCAACAAATGCTGGAGAGGGTGCAGATTCACCAACAATGAGAATGTCACGGAGTCACTGAGAATGCTGACTCGGCACCTCCTCCAAAAACAGAGAACTGAAAATAAAAATTCTATGGGATCCAGCGTCATACTTCTGTGTCCCTACTCAAACGACAGAACATCAATGTACTATAGGGGATCTGGACTCTCCTATTTATTATAACCATCCCCAATAACAAAGTTACAAAAATAACCAATATGTCCATCTGTGGTCAAATGGATAGAATATGCCACGATATGTACATAATAAACTGCTGCTCAGCCTTACAATGGGAAAATCCACTTGCAACATCATGAAGAAGTAGAAGGAGGCAGGCAAACACAGTATGATCTCGCTTACATGTAGGAGATGGTAAAATCAAATTCACAGATACAGAGAGGAGAGCAATGGTTATAAAAGACTAGTAAGGTGTGGAGAGAGTAAATGGAGTTTCTGAAACTGTTCCAGAAACAGAGGAGATACAAGCATACAACATATTGTGAAGGAAAGCAACTGTAATTAATAATAGTGCCTTGAATAATTACTTTAATGATAAAATCCAAATGCATCACCATAAAGATTGTTAAGCAGAAGAAAATTAATTTGAATTATTCATGGATATAAGATATATACATACATACAAACAATGTATGTATATATGTATGAGAAAACATCATATTCTTCTCCATAAATAGAGGCAACTATGATTTATCCAAGACACTCTGATTTTTGTAAGTTTTAAAAATTATATTTTTATTGCTCATTTTTCCAGATTAGCTGCTAGGAATGTCACTGCATCTTTGTTCTTATGTAAGTATGTCTTAAGTTTGTTTTCCTTGGTCTGTAATTGTTAGTTTTGCATATTAGGGTGACTAGGTTATGGAATAGCCAGGCAGGAGGAAGTATGTGTCTAGGAGAGTCTATGAGGATGTTTGCAGAAGAATGTCACATCTGAGTCTGAGCTCAGCAGGAAATCCCTGAGTGCAGTACGGTCATCTGATACCATCTAATCTACTAAGGGTGTGAACACAGCATGAAGGAAGAGAGACCAATTTCACTCTCTACTGGAGCTAAGACATCCATAGTGGTGCCAGTCCTTAGAGCTCCTGAGTGGACTTTTAACCTCAAGAGTCATACCAGTGCCCCTCACAGCATCTCTGGATCTCAAACCTTTGGACTTGAATTGAGATTGACACCATCAGCCCCCGTGAGTTAACCTGAATTTGTGAGGCATTTTTCACTATAAATCTTCATGTATATTTATGTACATGTGTGTAGGCATGAATATGTATGTCTCTGTGTGTCTTATTCTATATTTCTGGAGAACCATAGCACATGTTATTGAATATAACATGAATTTCTATGATCACTTGTCTCTTGATCTATATTCCACTGCAAAACAACATTGACCTGGCACATCAGTTCCTTCAAAATATCAAGTAATAGATAAAATAAAGGAGACTTTCCCTCTTTCCATGAAGAAGCTATTTTTAGAATGCTATGTGCTGTCAATTGCAATGTAATAGAGTGTTTAAAATTACCCAAGTTTGTATCCTGGTGCAGCAACATATTAGCTGTAAAACATTCTCAGGTTGCTCAGGTCTACTGCACCTTTTGTTGCTGGTCTGCCAGACAGAGGCTATAAGACTCACCCTTAAAATAGTTGTGGGGTTGAATTACACAGATTTCTTGGAATTGTGTCAGTAGATACATGATTAACGTGCACTATTGCTTTATTAAAGGGCCTTATTTTATGCCAACTTAAATAGTACCCACGAAGTATCAGACTACATCATAACACTCCACATTATGACACTATAATTGTATTGGGAAAATTAATATAAAGATATTAACATACCAGTAATACATACGATCAATTTGCCTGGCTCATTATCTGCAGCATTTATTTGTTTATTAAAGAATTTACTTATTCTTTGATAAAAAATTACTAGGGGTAAGCTCTATTTTTTAATGGGCCCCATGTTTGGCACTGAAGATAAAATTCTGTAGTCCTTCCTCTAACAGAGTGCATAGAATTTGGCCTTAGTATCTTAGTTCTGTTGCTGAATCTTTGTTACATGTTTAATATAAAATATTTCTGTCTTGTAGGAGATGTTTTCATTCATCATATCTAACTCATATCTGTGGTCTGAGGCTCATCAAAGCCACTGCTGATATACACTAAAAAGCCACTTTATAAGGCAATAATAGAGTGAACAGAGGAGGTGGAATCATTAAATCATCTGTGAACAGATGCAATGAGTTAATAATCATATCTTTCAAAAGCACATTGAGTGTGACAAGCTTCATACACGGAAAAGTAAGGAGGGAAGAGCCCATAAATACAATGTGCAGGTCTTCATGGAGAATGAAACAGGCAACACACCCTTTCAATGCTGCCTTTGTCGCAGAAAAGTAGATTTGAGTGAAAGGTAGGATCTCTAGCCAAAAATTCTGCTGCCACTTTAAGGTTGTGGCTTCTATTTTTCCAGAATACTTTGTTGAAAGAGTATGAGTATACTTTCTTTTCAGTGCATGTTTTTGACATGTAGTCAAAACTTAAATATCCATAACTATATAAATTTCTTTCTTTTGCTTCTATTATATTCCCTCAGTCTACATGTCTATGTTTATGCCCATATAATGCTGCATTCATCACTATGGCTCTTTAGTACACGATGAGGACAAGTAATGAAGATGCCTGTGCCTCTATGGGTTGGTTTTTTTTTTTCTGCCTATGATTGTTTTGGCTGCACATAGTATTTTGTGTTTCCATAGGAACTTGGGTTATTTTTCTCTATTTCTGTGAAGGATACCATTGGGATTTTTATACCACTGAAACGAATTTGTATATATTTTTAATTAGATGGTCATTTTCACAATATTGGTTCTAGTGATAACACTGGTTCAGGAGCATGGAAGATCTTTTCATTTGTTCACTGTTTATTTCAATTTCTTTTCTTAGTGCTTGTAAGTTTTCACATAATTAAAAGCTTCTATACAGCAAAGGAAACTAACAACAGAATAAACAGCCTACAAATGGGAGAAACTCTTTGCCAGCCATACCCAGGCAAACTTTGAGATACCACCTTACACCTGTCAGAATGGCTAAGATCAAACACACAAATGACAGCCTATGCTGGAGAGGATGTGGAGCAACATTCTTCTATTGTTGGTAGGAGTGTAAACTTGTTCAACCACTCTGGAATGCAGTATGGAGGTTTTTCAGAAATCTGGGAATCAATCTCCCCAAGGATCCAGCAATACCACTATTGAGTGTATACCCTAAAGATGCACATTCGCACTCCAAGGGCATTAGCTCAACTATGTTCATAGCAGCATTATTTGTAATAGCAAGAACCTGGAAACAAGCTAGATGCCCCTCAACTGAGGAATGGATTAACAAACTGTGGTACATCTACACAATGGAGTACTACTCAGCAGTAAGAAAAAGTGATATACTAAAATTTTCAGGCAAATGGATGGATTTGGAGAACATCCTCCTAAGTGAGATCTCACAAACCCAGAAGGATAAGCAGGGAATGTACTCACTCATTAGTGGACTTTAAGCAAAAACATTCTTTTTTCATTGAAAGATGATAGGTAAATAAAGTGGCTTAAAACATACACTCTCTCTCTCTCTCTCTCTCTCTCTCTCTCTCTCTCTCTCTCTCTCTCTCTCACACACACACACACACAAATACACACAAAAAAAAATAACTTCTGGTTTGACTGAAGAAGGGTTGCTTAGCAGAAATTTGTGTTGGTCATAGTACATCCATGGGCATTAGCTGTGACCTACTGTGCTTTCTTTATCTGTAGCTGAGCCTAACCTGGCTTGAGAAGCTTTAGGTTTTATCTTTTATGTTTCATGTATTTTAGAGAAAGGAGAAGTTTTATTACTGTATAGGTTTTTTTGTTATCTATTCTGAATGTTTTGCTTTTTATATAATGTTTGATATTGATTTTTAAAAAACAATAAAAAATAAAAATTAAAAAATGTAAAAAAAACTTCAAAGAAAAATAAAATAAAATAAACACTAAAGAAGCAAAGCTGCCCGTAACTAAATTGGTCAATAATCTGAACAGGCAGCTTTCAAAAAAAAAATTTGTTTTCAAAACTGATCAATGTTTCTAGCTACCAAAGGAATACAAATTAAAACTAGACTGAGATTCCACCTTACCTCAGTGAGAATAGTCTTTAAGAAAACAAATGGCAATAAATGCTGATGAGGATTGGGGGAAAAGGAGACCTTATAACATTGTTGGGGGAGTATAAGCTAATATACCCACTAGGGAAATCAGAATGGGACTCTGAAAATTTTGAAAGTAAAATTATCACATGACCTAGCTATACCACTCCAGGACATATCCCCAGATGAATCTTTATCCTACCATGGAAAGACTTGTACATTGTGTTTATTACTGTTGATTTCACAACAACAAGCAAATTGAATCAGCATGCGCACATCTATCCACAGAGAGATGGATAATGAAAATATGATACATACGTCAGTGGAGTTTTATTCAGCTGTAAAGAAAAATGAAATTATGAGAAGTTTAGGAACAGATGGAACTGGGAAATATTATTTTAAATGAGGTAAGCCAAGGTCAGAAAGACAAATATAATGTGCTCTCTCTCATATTTGGCTCCTAACTTCTACCCATTATATATGCAAATCCATGTGGGGAAAACATATAAATCCAGAAGACTAGAAAGAACCCATGTAACTTCAGAAATAAGGCTTTGAAAGAGACTGCATGGGAAGACAATGGAACAAAATGGAAGTGGGAAATGAAAAGGCCGAAGGGGTTCATTGGGGAAGGGAGATGGAGAAAAGAGGGTAATGGGAATGAAGAATCAATTCCAATGAAATACACATCAATATCAATATGGACACATGTCATTAAAGCTATTGGTTGTTCTTCCAAGAAACTGATAGCTGAAGACAACACATACACAATTCATTTACCTGAATAAGTCAAACTGGTGTCTACCTAAAGCCTTCACCCCTACTGATGTTCATGGTACTAGAATGTACACTGCGTGCTACCAGAGGATAAAGATAAACATCAACCTACCTACAAACCCTTTGATCCAAAATGGTAACCTGCCTGCCAGATATGCTGGTGCAATAATGGCATATAAGCTGTGGGAGTAACCAACTCTCTAAATGAATGTAAGGGCATACACAATGAGATGTAACCCATGTCCAACACTTCTCAGTGGCCCAAAACTTGAGACTATCTAGGCCGTGGTTCTAAGAGAAAAATCAATTACCATGCTAAAGAAACATAATAATAAAAATGACTCATAACAGTGTTCTGCTATGCCTATAAATCAGTTTTTTGCTCAGCAATCACCAGAGAAGCTTTCTTCTACAGTATAGGGGCAAAATATAGAGACCCAAGAGTTGACAAAGGACAGAGAGAAAGAGACCTTGAAACACTCAGTCCTAAATGGATGTCTTCTCCCCTTGGGGCTCAGGGAACTCTGGGGAAGAGGAGATGGAAAGGTTGTAAAGCCAGAAGGAATAACAGAAACCAAGAAAGCAAGGCTTTCTAAACACAGCAGGACTGATGTGTATATGAACTCATAGACAGTGTGGCAGCAATGCATAAGGCCTATACAGGTTTAAACCAGATAGGGTCCCAGTGCTGAAAGGGAAAATGAACACAAGCTCCCATCCCTAACTCAGAAGCTATCTCCAATTAATAATGGCTCACACAGGAAAAATCAGTTCTTGCCAACATGTTTCACTGAGTATACCAACCACATTCAAGAGAGGCCATGCTCAGCAGTAGAAGGCCAACACAAAATGAACTCAGTGGTATTTTTTTCTTACAATATTTTGTCTAAACTTTTGATCTTTAACTCTACAGGTCTTTTACTTAGATAGTATGGTTTCTGATTTTGTTCATGGGACCTCTCTGTGTGTGAATGTGTGTATGCGTGTCTGTGCATTTATATGTGATTCTTGTGATTTTTCTTTGACTCTCTTTGTTCTGTTTGTTTGTTTTTTCCAACTTTGTTTTATTTGGTTTTATCTTATTTTATTTTATTAATATTTTTCTTTCCTTTCCTTTTTAAATGCCTGCTTTCTACTGAACAAGAGTAAAAATAGTTTAGATTTGAAAGGGTGGTGAGATGGGGAGGATCTGGTAAGAATCCAAGGATGGTAGACCATAAGAGGAATATATTGTATAAAAAATAATTTTCCATTTTTTTTACAAAAGGGATCTGGTATGTTGTAAGGTCATTTAAAATTCAAATAAAAAATGTAAAGTAAAGCTAGTTTTCAGTAGATGGTGTTTTCCTTTAAAAAAATGTTCCTTGAATGTGTTTAGTTTAAGTTTGCAAAATGTTCCTACCATTATTCTAAAAGCTTCACTTTACCTATAAAATGAGGACAATTCTCTACAAATGCCATAACTTACACACATACGCACACACACCCTTAAAGCATAGCTTCCTAATTTAATTAGCCAAATGTCTGTGTTGTTTACAGGTACAGTTCATAGAAAAAAAACTTGTTCTCTGAAGCCTGTCAAGAGCAGACACCCAGTGTACAGTAAATATTAAAAATGTTGCAGAAAATACTTTCTTCTAGTATCCAAAATACAAAATAAAATTATTTTTTTCTTTATTCACTATTTATTTGAAAAACTACATTTTACTGCTGCCCTGGATTCCCTTGCAATTAAATCTGTAAAAATTCTGCATTTAGCTGATGAGTTTTGTTTTTCACTTGGTAATTCTTAGGCAAAATATGAGCCAGAAAGCTTTCCAAACTCTCTCTCTCTCTCTCTCTCTCTCTCTCTCTCTCTCTCTCTCTCAAACACACATACACCCCATGCCAACCAATGCTTCATCAAAGTGAGAAGGTAAACTCTTTCCTCATCCACATTCTGCTATGACTGGAAATGTATAAGGGGTCCTACTGCACAGTGCCTGACTAGGAACATCCTTTCTGGATATGCAATGGATTTTTTCACCTTGCTTCTCTCTTTCCATGATGCTCATCAATGGCCAGAACTCCAGTTCTGATGAGCTTTAAATAGGATCTCCATATCAGACAACACCTAGCCCCATTTTCTGGCAACCTCTTTGTAAAGATTTCCATCACGTTTCAAAGTCACTCTACATCTTTCATCACGGCTTCCTGTGATGTAAGATGAGACTGAATCACATCAATCATCAAATGAATCAGCATTTACAGATAAAGATGCAATCAATAGAAGGAACCCAATCAATTATCCTCACCTCAGTTGGACTCCTGCACTCTAGATCTCTGTCAAATGTTTATCTGTTATAATTATAAGTTCACCATTAAAATAGAATGGTAAGGCTATGTCTGCCTTCACCAAATGTGTCAAATGGCTCACAAAACACAGAAGATTTTAATTCTGGACACTTGAACATCTTATATTTCTTCCTACCACAACTGTAAGATGTGCTGTCTGTTTAGGTCTATGTTATCCAAGATGCTCAAGACCATATAAACATCAGATCCAAAGAAGCAACCCAATCACAAACTTCTATTTTATATTGTACATCCTTCCACATCCATGGAACTACTGATACAATGAACCTGAGACTTCATTCCAGAAATGTAGGCATGGTTCAACATATAAAAAACTGTAAATGTCATACATCATATAAACAAACTAAAGGGAAAAAAACACATGATCATATCCTTAGATGCTAAAAAAGCCTTTAACAAAATCCATCACTCCTTTGTGATAAAAGCCCTGGAGAGATCAGGAATACAGGGAAAATACCTAAATATAATAAAGGCGATTTACAAGAAGCCAACAGCCAACATCAAAACTAAATGGAGAAAAACTCAAAGCAATCTCACTAAAATGAGGAACTAGACAAGGTTGCTCCCTCTCCCCTTAATCTATTCAATATAGTTCTCAAAGTTTTAGCTAAAGCAATAAAAGAACAAAAGGAAATTAAGGGGATACAAATTGAAACAGAAGAAGTAAAAATATCTCTATTTGCAGATGATACAATTGTATACATAAGTGACCCACAAAATTCTACCAAGGGACTTCTACAGCTGATAAATACATTTAGCAATGTAGCAGAATATAAGATTAACTCAAAGAAATCAGTAGCCCTCCTATACACTAAAGATAAAAGGGCTGAAAAAGAAATAAGGGAAACCTCACCCTTTATAATAGATGCAAATAGCATTAAATACCTCAGTGTAACTATAACTGAAGAATAACAGATCTATTTGAGAAAAATTTTAAATCTTTGAAGAAATAAATTGAAGAGGATATCAGAACATGGAAGGACCTCCCATGTTCCTGGATAAGTAAGATCAACATAGCAAAAATGGTAATCTTACCAAAACCTATCATGAGAGCCTGGAGTACATTTCCTGCATTGATACTACATGCTACAAAAAAGAAAATAAAATGTTAAGCTTTTAAAATAACACAATGTCCATCTGAGAAAAAACGTAAAAGATAGAACATACACAATAGCATTTTCTTATGTTCCTTTTCAATGTTCCTTTACCAGTGGTTCTCAGCTTTCCTACTACTGTGACAGTTCCTCATGTGATGACCCCACCAATAAAATTATTTTCTTTGATACTTCATAACTGTAATTTTGCTACTGTTTGTAAAAGGGTAATTCAACCCCCAAAGGGGTCATAACTCATAGGCTGAGAATGGATGCTTTAGACCCTAGCTTATAAAGACACATGTCACTGTAACTACCTCACTGAAGAGGCAAAGCTTCCCTCGTGAGGTCTGTCAGCTTAAAATATGAGTTACCTTGTTGCTGTCTTTAAAAATTGCCTTGGCTCAGTCAGTAAAGTATCTGTCACTCAAGCTTGGGGACTTGTCTTCAAACCTCTAGAACAGATGGCCGTGCATGTCTATGATGGGCAAATCCCTTGAAGCTCAGTGGCTAGCCCAATTGATGAGCTTCAGGTGTAGTGTAGCACAAGCAGCATCACCTTGATCTAGGGGTGTGGCCTTTAGGACTCGAAGCCTCAGTATTTGGGGCATGTACACTCTTGTGCTTTCTTTTTGTTTGTTCTCTTGTGATCTTGGGTGGAGGATCTGAACTGCTGAGCTTCAGCCGTGGACCAGTTCACCTTTCCAGGAACTGCACAATTGTTTAATCTCTTATTCAGTGAGTGTTTCCCTAGTAACCCATTAGTGAATATTAATTTTTAAATCAGTTTCCAGAGATTATTTTACCAACTATATCCAGGTTCAGTGACAGGCCTTTTCTCAAAACATAAAAATGAAGAGTAACGGAAGAAAGGTAGAAAGCATAGGCCTCTAAGCTCATAGATGCACACACCGCACACACATGACAACATGGGCATATACATGCATTCACAGATTATCATGAACTCAGTGGTTTTAAGTTACAGAAATTTATTGACTCACAGTTTTGTAGTCAAAGGTCTAAAATCAAGGAATTGTAAGGATAGGTTTCTTCTTGAGACTCCAGGAGAAAATTTGTGCCAGGTCTCTTGACTTCTGGTTAGATTAAATTCCATTCTAAGGATTCCTTTGCTGATAAACACAAACTCCAGGTTTACTTCATTCATAAAGCTTTTCCCTGTGTGTATCTATGTCTCCAATCTGTTCTCTTTCCCTTTAAAGGACAACAGTCACTAGATTTAGGATCCACTCCTAAGTCCTGGATATCTGCTCTGAATTAGATCACATGTGCAGGTACTGGAGGGCAGGATTTGGTTATACTTTTAGAGGACACAATTCACCCACTACTGGACTCTTAGGAGGCTCTGGATGTACTTGTTAATTCAGGTCACTGACATGAGAAAGCTCAAAATAGACATGCCCTTAATGGACACAGCATGTTCAGCTCTAAGTGGCACAAAGGAATAAATTAGACACCATTATGGCATCATCACACTCTTGATGAGAAAATGGCCACCTGCCCACTCCAACTAAGCTATGCCTTTGACTTTTGAATTCTGAATTCAGTAATATTTCAGATCATGAACTATTATCGCACAAATATCATGGAGAAAAATCTGTCTCACCTGATGATTTTTTGAATCATCATACATTTCATACATATATACATACTCTCTGAAGTGACACCTGTTGTACTCTTATGTCTGTATCTGAGATTGATAAGGAGACTAAATAAAACCAATATTTCTCTTTTCCTTTGTGGACCAATGCCCACCATGTTATAATTTTACTCATATATAGAAAGGATAGACATGAAGATCAGAGCAAGTCAAGTCTCTGAAGTCATAGTAATTAGCATGTCTAATTTAAATCCCTACATGGTGACTTCACCAATACTAGAACAATTAGGTCCTGATGATGTGCTGTGCAAACAAATCAAGTGGTCTCTTCATTACATCCAAATACGCTTATCCTCGCTGGGCTTCTATTATAAGTATTTCCAAGTTTGCTAAAAGTGACCACTGCAACATAAAAATCAAACCAAATGAAGTATAACTGAATTTTGCAAAGACCAGAGCAGCATTTGTGAGGGTTATAACTACTGCCTGGTAAAATATGTATGGAAAGCAAAGTAACAAAAAGTCACAAATCAAGCCAAACATTCTAAGGTGTGCTTGGAAGAAAGACAGTAGACACTGTGTGGGGCTGACATTTCAACTTATCATTTTAATAGTGGATCATCAAACAGTTTCGCAATGTTTTGTTTTGTTTTGTTTACTAACCTGTCCTGTTGGAGCATCTACCAGCAGAATGATGCCTCTCTGAGTTTGCATCTCAGACTCTGCAGTGTGTGCAGAGGTTGTGTCCTCAGCCTCTTTGTGGGTGTCCTGGTTCTTATTGGGGTAGCTGAGCGATTCCCGATCCAGTGTCTCCTCATTCGCCCTTGTATCTGTTGATCACAAGATCACATGGAATCTCACTCACCTTCTTGTTTTAACATTGACTAGGTACAGAAAATTATTACTTTATCTTTTTCTTATATGGAAAAAGAGGGTTTTATTACCTCTACTTCATTGACGTATTTTTATGTAACATATTGGAAAACAGGAAGTCTCACAATGTAAACATTAAATCAGAACCTTCTTCGTTCCTCCTGAGATGATTCAAAGTGACAGTGTCATTTACCTTCTTCCCCCTTACCAAGCATAGCCTGAAACCTTCATATTATTCTTGTCCATGTGTTAAGTTTACATGCTATGTTGAACATCTTACTTTGTGCTGGCTATGGTGCTGATATAGCTTGTGATGTGACTGCAGGTCGGAGAGGCAAGGCAACCTTGGCTTACTTCCCCCAGTCCAGATCTCTGAGACAGTCCCTGGGCTCTGCACACACAGAGAGGCACTTCATTTGGCCAACCTTGTTTGCACAGAAATGGCAGCATTTATGTAAATGGTACTCACACTTTTAACTCTGGGCCATCTGAAAACAGGATTGCCTATGAAACACTTTCTCCAGCTAGCTTGATACATGTAAACAGAAAATACTTTCCCATTTTTAAATCTCAGAAAAATACTGGATAGAGTAAGGCCTTCCCATGGCTTCACTGCTAGCATTTTAGGAGCAACCAACAAAGAGGCGCTACTTTGATATAGAAAAAAGAGGTGTGGAATAGTGCGGTGCTGGGTCAAGCGCTCAGAGGACTTCCCACTCTCTTCTATGCTTACTGTCTCAGTGGTGCCTTGAGGAAGACTTTAAATATCTTAGCATCAGTTGTATCTTCATGTATAAAATGGTTGATAAAGTTTCTGACCATGTCAGAAATGCTGGAAGACATCTGTAAGCCCATAAAAGGTTTAAGAAAACCCATCAGTTACTGTCCTAAGTGGACTCAAAGGACTTAGGCTATAAGAGCTGTCAGAAAGAGAGGGTTCTGACCACTGTATTCAACATGCAGCTGCTGAATCAAAAATGGAATAGGACACACAGGGTCCTGACTGAAGCACTGCTGCTTGCACCATCTCATTCGGTAAATCCACTTGATGAGGCTATGACACCCCATTGCCTAGTTACACACCAGCTTGAAGGCCACTGTGAAGATATTTAAGTGAAACTGATATTGAAATCAATAGATTGTGAACAGTTCTGGTTGTTCCTCATAATACAGGAGAGTGTTCTCCTTTCAGTAGAAGGCCTTCAGAGAATAGAGTCTTCAGAAGAAGCAAAAAGGATGAGGAAAGAAGAAAGGAAGAAAAAAGAAAGAAAGAAAAATTAGTTTTCAATCAACAGTACAGAAAACCTGAAAACTGGCTAGAGTATCCATTCCACCCTATGGCTGGTACTCTCAAGTCTGTGGCATTGGTTCCTACCTTAATTTCTACCCTGTGCAATTTGAGTTTAAAACTGTCACCTTTTATTTGGTTCTCCAGCTCACTCCTCTCCAGGGATGTTAAGCTTGCCAGCCCCCACTAAACTGTGAGGCAAATTTTTGTTGTATTGTTGCAGTTTTGTGTCAGATTTACTATTCTTATTATTTTGAGGTTGTTTTCCTATGTAACCCAGGCTGGCTTCAAACTTTAAAACTTGCCAATTTCTAGTCAACCCTTAGAGTGCTGTGATTACAGTCATATAGCACATATAGATTAAATTTCTTAAAATCTTTCTCTCTCCATATTATATATATGCATATGTATATGTGCATGCCTCACAAGTGATAGAATTAAAGACATGTACCACCACTATCACCATATATGCATATATGTATATATGTAATATCTATATGTATAGCATTGGATTCTGATTTTCTAGACAGTCTAATACTCCATTTCAACTTATGATTAATTACTTAGGTGGCTATATAACTGTCTTTAAAAGCCATGTTATATATCCACCACCTTTGATCCTAGCATTTGAAAAGTTGATTCAGGAATTGAGATATCTGGGCAGGAAAAAAACATAAGGAGGAGAAGGCATCTGAAGACTTGTGAAAATAGGACCTACTCTGTGTGGTCTGAAGAGTTAGCTGGATGAGAATTTGCTGTGGTTTTGTTCCTTTTCAGTCTGATATCTCAGCTTTTCCCCAATATCTGGCTCCAGGTTTTACTATAATACCAAGTAGAATTCCTACAATGTCTGGTACCCAAGGTGGGTACCACCACCACTCCCAGACCCTCATGGCTTGGCTCTGTGAGCAGCTTTGTCTTCTAATATCTCAGACTATGTTTACTAAATATATATCACCACACAAAACTACTAAATGGTGGAAGCTAAAAAAATTAATAAATTGTATAGCAATTTTAACTATTAAAAGACTTAATGGTGATGATTGGCTCACTTATCTACTTATGCACTTAAAGTGGTTGTTCTGAGTAAGGAAAGGAAGACAAGAGTGTTTAAGAAGAACTAAACACAGACTCTAAGAAACGAATGGATGACTCCTTCTAAATTCTGCATGTACAGAAAGGGCAGATCACACTTGTGCTCTGGTTAAAATACCTATGCAATTTTTTCATGACTCATAATCATGAAATTAAGCAAACTAAGAATTTAAATTTGATTTTTAAAGAAATGTTTCTAAATTTTTCAGTGTAACATATATAATAACTTATCAGAAGAATCTAACATTGTCTAGTACAAATTTCATGCTATAATTCAGAAAGATGTATTACTTGACTTCTATCATCCTTGAGCAATTTTTTACATTATAAGATGTAGTTTAGTGTTTTGTTTTAAAGGGCACATCATCTTAAAACTCAGTGAATCCAGAATGACACAGACTATTGTATGATTCTGCAACAGGAATTCTGATGTCATTTTGCCTTCTAAGGTTACAAGCTACAAGCAATTAGGAAACCAGAGTTATTCCCCCTCCCCAACTTTTAGATACATTTCAATATTTATAACCATCCAAAGCACATGTAGATCATCAATGAACTGTTGTATTTAGAAAAAAATGGTAAGTACTAGCAAGAAACCGTATCAATCAATTTATAGCTAATATTAAAATTATAGACTGAGAAATTGGCCCCTTACCTTCAAATGTTTCTTCTCCACTATAATCAAAGCATTTTATTAAATAATTAAAGAGAATTCTATCACCACCTCACATGGGTGTTAGAAGAACATATTGCATAGTAACTTTCCCATCACCTAATTTATAAATATGCAAATGCATTGCAAAAA
This sequence comes from Sigmodon hispidus, assembly GCA_004025045.1. Lineage (NCBI taxonomy): Eukaryota > Metazoa > Chordata > Mammalia > Rodentia > Cricetidae > Sigmodon > Sigmodon hispidus. The sequence goes on from PVIH01002682.1 coordinate 20,578, forward strand.
TAAATTATTAGTCATCCTGCTCATATATTATGCCATGGGTCATAAATGTGAATTGAATTCACTATGCTGTCCTATTCTGAAAAAAAAAATATTTGAAAAATCAGGTTAGCTAGAACAATGATTTTTTAAGTGAGTATCTTAAACACTCATGTTATACTACTTCTCCAACAAAAAGATGGTGACTGTTACTCAACAATCATTTCAAACCAAACTTTCGAAGTTTTCCAAAGCCTACAATACAACATTTAATATTCATTTATTTCTAACTACCATTCATATTAGCTATCATTAGTGTATGGTTCACATTTTCACTAGGCAATGTAAGACATGACAAGCATTGGTGATCATGTACTTTTTTACATAAGTTACTGCATTGCAATAGCTATATATTTGTATATGTTAATGCAAAGGTATATATATAGTATATATGCATATCTAATAGCATATGTAAAGGAAGGATTCACCATGTCATAAACAAAGGAACACAAAAGACTCTTAGTTCTTTTGTAATCATAAAATTAATCAATTGTGAAAATTTAGATGCAATGCCTCAGTATTTTAATTAATTAATATTTTTTAAAATTTTGCTACATTTAAATAAGAACTTGTTCTATGAACTTTTCCTAGGAAAACAAACAACAAACTAACATATTCACCCCAAGTAGCACACCAAAGACAGACCAAAGAAACCATTCAACTCAAGTGTAGCTTAAGGAAACAATAATTTTAACTAGAGTTATTTATAAACTAATGGGTTAAGGTTACTTATGGGAGCATAGGAGACATACAGGTAGCTACACCACTTATGAAAAATAAACCTCTCCTCCATCAATCACTGTCTATAAATCCTTGAAAAAGGGTGTGCTCTCCCACCCCTGGTCTATGATGGAAAATTAAAAGGTTCAGTCTTATACAGCACTTATTCAGGAAATTACAGCTGCTGACAGTTCATGGGAGCAACAAACATTTAGTACCCAGAGAGTGGTGTTCCACAACAGAACTGAAAGAAATGATTCCTAAATGATAGCTAACCCATCTTGGGGCCACATCTGTGAGCACCAGAGTCCTTATCACATTCTTTCCATTGAACTAAATGTTGTGTCCAGGAATGTAAATTGCTCTGCTTTATAAGGCATTCATTTTAAGTTTGAACTGAGGTAACCACAGTGTAGCCAATGTGAATATGATATACTGCATATCCATAGCCTTTACAACAGAAATCCAAACTCAGACCCAGGTGATATTTTGATGTTCGGATAGATCTGGAACATTAAAAATCTTAGTGAGAGAATAAATGTCATCTAAATAGCTCTCTTTTCCCTAGTCAATGTGTCAATATCAGATTTTTCCTAAGGACAAATGATGTGAAATTTTTATTATGTTGTTTTTAATCTGGTCCTTCTGAATCTGTCACTTGTCAGTCTCCTGCTCATAAATGGGACAGTTCTGGGTGACCTATTCTAGAAGACCCTCCTAGGTTCCTGATTTTCCATTCTGTTCTATCCCCCACCATTCTTCTCTTCACACATTATTTCTGGCAGACTAGTATTGGAAAAATAATCCAGTAATGACTATGACAGTAAACTAAGAATGCTAAGACTCTTCAAGCATCTGTAATGTTTGAGAGAATGACATAAAAAGACCCACAAAGTTAGTAGTGCCTCCTCCTTGTACACTCCAGATGGTGTGTTCAAGTGTCAGGTGACCCACAAATTTTTTCTTCTGTTGCCATGAGCCAACACAGGCCACATTCAAGGCAGAGGGAGACGGTCTTCTTTGTAGACTGTATGTTAGGAAAGCATGCCTTCAGACCAGTATTGCCTGATGCTTTATAACTCTTAGTGGAACAGTAACAAAACATATAAAGCTTATATATAGCTCATAAAAGAATCTTATTTGGAAGTTAACAGTGAGCTGTTTCCAATGTACAGATGAGGAATTCCATGCCAGTGTGCTTAGAGCCCCATTGAGATTATGATAGAAGCTCTATCTTCAGAAGACACGCAGAATGGCACAGGCTTGGTAACAACAAAGTCTGCATCAAATCCTAGCACTGTCTCTTAGTAGTTCTGCACATCTGGGGAGCATTTTCTTACATAAAATTCAGCAGCTCAGTGCCCTTGGCCATGAAGGAGAAATGTTGCAAGGGTTAACACTGTAATGAAAGCTCCTTGCTAGGACTGAGGGAGACACTCAGGGAAGGATGAAGCCTTTTCAGTTGTTTGGCTTAAGTACTTAGTGATTCTCTGACATGCAGTGGGGATGCTAAGAGGAAAAGACATGTGAGCTGTGAGCTTTGAGCTTCCATTCATCTTTATTTGCATCATGCCAGTAAATGACAATATGGACTTCAAGTCAACCACCTATGGGGAGCTAAATTAACTAAGAAGGAGATAAAGTGACCCATGATTCTAGAAAGGAGGAGAAACTGAATAGCAAACTGATCCTATAACCATCATATTTGTGCTACTCTTTTCTAAAATCATCTAGGAGACAAACTTCTGGGCATTAATTGTCAATAACAAAATTTTTTTCTAGATATGTCTCATTTAGGCAGGAAGACCTACTGAAATTGTGTGCAGCATTTCTCCACTGACTCAGAACCCCAAACTGAATGAAAAGAGAAAAGGATGATTCCTTGTAGCGTCTTGTGTTATTCCTAAAAGGGAAAAGGATGACTTAGGCTCAGGCCTGTGGACTGAAAAAGGATATAGAGACACTGGTTTAGGGAGAATGTTTTTTATTGAGTTATTATATAAATATTATATAAATATGGGGCCTAGCTTTGGTGGGAAGCACAGTGGGAGTTTTTTAGGGGGACTGGAGATTACTGATTTTAGAAAAAAAGTCCAGCTTCCTGAACCATCCCCCATAGGCAGGAAAGACAAAAGAATATGGGACAATGGGAGACATAGGATATATACAGTTAGCAACCCGCAGGCTGTGTCCTTCAAGGCTCAGAGTGCAGGCAAAGGTCAGAGCAGGGCCCTACACCTTCTGACTGCAGATGCAACCGGAACAGCTCCTTCAAGTCATGCTGTGGCTTCCTCACAATGGTGGACTGGATCTTCACACTGTGTGCAAAACAAATTCTTCCTTGGTTGCTGCTGATAGGTATTTGTCACAATGATGAGCAAATCAACTCATATGGTAGATACAGAACAAGCTGCCACCCTTCGATGTGGGCTCCAGGTCAGGGGCAGGGGCAGTAATAGCTCACAAGGGAAGGGGATAATTTAGGTTGAGCATTCCCAAACTGACTGTGTGAATTCCTAAACATTCTAAACCAGAACTGTCAGGTGTTGGCACAATTACACAAGTACAGAACTCTGGCATGAAACTCAGACCTAAAATCATTATATAAATTACCTGCCGGATATTGGGATGTTTACAGAACAAATAATAGTTTAAACTTGAGTTTACTCCCAGCATATTCCATACCACATATGCAAACATTCTAAAATCTGAAAAAATGATCCAAAGTCTAAAACCCTTCTGGTTACAGGCACTCTAGATAAAGGACACTCAGCCAACATCTTGTTTTTCAGAATTTACCAGTCTACAGTTTATTAATCTAACATAGCCTATGGAGACTTATTTCCTAGGTAGAGGGTCCTCACACTACCAATGTGTATATTGTGATCTTTAAAGGTCTGAACAATCAGCTTCAACAAATAATTAAGATAACAACTTGCCTTTCCCAGGAGTCACTGGGGTGTGCTCTAACCTCTCAGATGTATTTGGAAAAATAAGCAGGTTGAGATTTTTAAGTTCAGCCTGTTTATTATTATTATTATTATTATTATTATTATTATTATTATTATTTAGTATAAGGGTTTCATTGAATCAATGGTCATTGTGAGATTTTCATTCAAATGAGTTGTCCAACATTCTTCTAGCTCATCATCCTGACTATTGAAAAACAGGCAAAACCTCCCCAATTTTCAGCCATTGTGTAAAAAAGTATGTGTTTTTATGGCTTTAGTCAGTTACTTCCACATCCTAAAAGATAATTTTTGCTTCACTGAGAACTGTTTTGTCAAATAACCTTTGCATTGTACTTGAGCCCTGTGATATGTAAGAATTTAGCTCAAGCTTTCCCTAAGACATACACGTTTACTGTCTGGTGCGCAGTAGTAGGCTCTGTTTTCTAGATTAAGACTGTTTCTTAGAAATGGCTGTGACTATAATTATCCCAACAGTACTCTTCATAAACTTTAGCGTGGTTTCTAAATAATCTTTTCAGTGGTAAGGAACTAGGGGACAATGTTACATTTTTATTTATAGATCTGTATCTATGTTTGGGTGGGGTAATTACTTCCTTTCTATTGCTGTGATAAAACATTAACTGAAACCAAGTTGAGAGGAAAGGATTTATGTGGCTTACATTTCCACACTGTCATCCTTCCTTGAGGAAAATCAGAAGAGGAACTCAATCCAGGAACCTGGAGTAGCAACTAAGAGAAGGCCATGGAGGGATACTGTTTCCTGGCTCATTTTCCCATGGGTTTCCCGGCTGGCTTTTGTACCCCATGTCCTCCCTATCCTAGGACAGCACTGGCTACAGTGGACTGGACCATCCCGCATAAATTATTAATCAAGAAATTTCTCCAAAGACATGCCCACAGGTGGTCAGTCTGATAGAGGCAAATCTTCAGTTGATGTTCCTTCTCTAAGCAACTCTAGATTGTGTCAAGTTAACAAAAAATAGCCAATACAACACACACACACACACACACACACGTAGAAGAGAACAAAAAAGGATAGTAAGTAGAAAGACAAAATATCACATATTTTCATGCTATTTGGAGGTACAAAAGGGATAAGCAAAAACTGAGGAGAAAGATGGTGAAGCAAAATGAAAATGAAATAAAAGTCCATGACATAATGTTAAGAAATTAATTTTGAAAACTATCACAAAAGAACCAATTGTCATATCTCTGTGCTTTCATAACTTCAAGTTCAGTAGGCATTCACTGCATTTGATTCAAAGACCTGAATGAGACAGACTGTGGGGTGCCCTGTTTGCTTGACTGAAGAACCCTCCTTCTCCATTGCAGGAACAGAGAAGCATTTGCAAAGTGCTGCTATCCCTAGGACACATCATAGCAGCATCCAAATGGCACCAAGAAGCTCACAAGCACCAGATGACATTTGATGCTGCATCTTTCATCCACTAGCTAGGTGTCCTTGAGAAATCACCTCCTGTTTTCAGCCCATCTCATTGTGTGCAGCTGAAACCTACCATTTAAATCGTAAGCCATGAAACGAAACTGGAACTGCATGTGTGATCTTTGCCACCTCATTTTCATGAATGGAAGAGAATATTCTGACACAAAAATTACATACTTAATTCTAGCTCACCCCGTCTGCTGACCTCCATCCGGCACTGCCTTGAGTTTATTTCCTTCTCCATCAGTGGGTCAAAGTAATTTCTGCTGTATTCATTTCCTGTGGAAAGTCCACAAGGTAAGGGTCAGTGATTATTTTAGAAGTACATGAACCAAAATGTTAATTTTGAAATCAACACCAGCATGAAAGGATCATTTTAGCTACTTTATAAGCTTAATTTTTTACAAGTTTTCTAGGCCTCTCTTTTTTTTGTAATTATCATTTCGTAGAAGGTCAGAAAAAGTAATTCAAAAAATAAGTTCATGCTGACTTTCTGTTGCTGAAAAGTTAATGAGAAAATTATCAAATAGGGGCTTTAGAAGAATAATAATTAAAAAAGGAAAAAGAAATCAAGCTATCCCAGGTTATATATATACATATATACCCAAGAAACAAGTATAGTTGGAGAGGGATTATATACTATGGATACTAGTGATTCTGTTTATGGACCTGTAGTTTATGAAACATATTGTGTTGCATACAGAACTTTGAGAAACACGTGGTGATCACGTTTTAATTATGAGAAATTAGTCTAAGTCCCTATGTAGAAAGAGAAAAGGAAAAAATGAAAAGAAGGGAGAGAGAAGGGAAAGATAAAAGATAAAGTGGGAGAGGAAGGAAAGGAGGGAAAGAGAGAGAGAGAGAGAGAGAGAAGAAAAGGAGAAAGAGAGAGAGAGAGAGAGAGAGAGAGAGAGAGAGAAGAAAAGGAGAGAGAGGCCTGGGAGGTGGCTGTGTTCGTGCAGTGGCTGCAGTGTGAGCCTGAAGAGTGGAGTTTGGATTCAGCACCCGTGTAAAAGCTGGGTAGCATGTGCTTACACTCCCAGCATGGAGAATTGGACACAGGAGCATCCTTGGGGCTTGCTAGCCAAGCAGCGAAACTGTTGAGCGTCAAACTCTGCGAAAGACCATGTTTCAAATTAAAGTGGAGAACAATTGAAGAAGACACCCAACCTCTGCATTCATGTGTACACACATACATGTATACCAACCAGTATACACACACACACACACACACACACACACACACACACACACACACACCACAGAGGAAAGGGAATGAGAAAATAAAAAATGAATTTAAAAGAAAGGAAGGAAGGAAGGAAGTAATGACCTATTTACTGCTCTATTTTATGTCAATTTGAGTGTCATGAAAAAGGTAAAAATGTTTTATCCAGAAATTTTATTCAGCATATACCAATAACATCAGCATCACACCTCTAAATTTCTCACCCTATCCCCTACTTCTTCAGTTATATGTGCTGTAGCATCCACCTTGACTGTAACACAGTCACATGACTAAATCTAGTCTCATACTTGTCACACATGTGTCTGGTGTTAGTAGTTTGCACTTGGCCCCAAGGAGAATTGAAGTTGCCTGCAACATTGCAGAAGCCACAGACATTGCAAGTTGAAAACCTGATGGTCTGACTTCCAGCAAAAGGTGATTGCGTGCCAAGGATGTGGTAACATGCCATGGTGCATTTGCTTCAGAATAAAAAGCAATCTACATTGCACCTTCATTCCCAAGGCTATAGGAAGTTCTGATATGGACCCAGCTTGGGTATTGGGTTTCTGTTTCTAAAGCAGCACCTCCTCCCACCATTAATCTCAGTTCCATGGATGTAAGTACAAGAACAGAAACTTTTATTTTACTATGTGGTCTCAGTAAAGATGAAAAATTAATGTGCTTCAATTTTGTTAATTTATCTGTTAACAATTGCTACCTCCTAGGATAAAGCTAGGTGATTTGTGGCCGGCCTCTGTCCTGCAGTGTTCAGCCATTCTTCATTGTAATGGCATACTTGTTGATTGGTTTGTTCACTCACTTGCTTCCCCAGAGAGCACTGGGAAACTGCTTCTTCTAAATGCCATCAAAATAACTCACCTCTATGAAAGCAATGTTAATAACATGTTCTTTACTATACTGACACACCAGTACAGCCATGGAGTGAGACCACCTCACAAGCTTCCCCACATCACAAAACTCAAGTTCTTGGCCCACCAAAATAATCAGTTAGTTTGTAATAGCAAGTTACTCAAGACCTTTGAAAATCAAACAAAATTAAATCATTTTCAACCAAAAGTCTCTAAGTGTCCAGATATCTGTGTCTACAGATTATATACCTGCATATTCAACAAATATCCCCAAAAATTGAGGAAAAAGTTGCATTTATACTGAACACACCCAGACCAGGCCTTTTCTTTTCATTTTCTCCTACTAAATAATAAAATATAACAATTATGTTTGCAGTATCTACATCGTGTAAGATATAAGTAATCAAGAGATGATCTGAACATACAGAAGGGTTGTAAAGGTTCTCATGGAAGCACAATGATATCTTGTATCCAAAACTTAAACATCTTTGGATGTACTATAGGAGGTTCCTGAAACAAATCCCCTTAGAAACCATGGAATGGCTGTACTGGCTTCCATTTCTCAAGCCATTTCCTCCTTTTTCTAGGTGAGATGCTGTGGTCTACCCAGCTATACATGAAAAGCTCTCTTTTAATGGCTGTTAAAACTGCTTCCTCCCTACTCAGGGATCCACGCTTGTGTGACTGGGAGAAAACCACCTTCATGACTACACAGATTGCTCCTACTGTCTTCCATGTGTGTGGGTGAACAAGTAAATTATAAATACCACACCTCTAGTAATTCCCTTGGTAGATCCCATTGTAGAATATCACATGTAGCTTCTTCGAAGTAAAGACGTCTGAATCTTCTTGCATACACCAAAAGGCAGCTCTTACATGCTTAGAATTAGAATTGGTCCCTCTAATATTCCTTTGAATGACATTAAATATTTATAAGGGTCACATGTTGTATCATTCATTTTCTATAACATTTACATTATGTACTATATTGCTTTCTTTAGTACCCATATTATATACTACCTATTGTCTGTCTCCCCAACTTGAACACAAGCTCTGTTAAGGCAAAGACATGACCTCAATCCTCTCTTCAATGCCCTTGGTGCCTTGCAAATAATAAAATTTTCTTGAGAATCTACCATGAAACCTAGATACTTTTCATATCTTGCAACTTAGACACTTTTTATCATTGTTTAGCTTCATCTTGACTAGTCTACTCTTCTGTCTAATTTTATTCACTACCTTTGCTGCCTCTTATCTCTATTTTTAACTAAGTACTGTCTAAGAACCAAACATATGTCAAGATGTTTAAAAAGAACAAATGTCAGGGATAGAGAGATAGTCCAGTGGTTAAGAGCACTTGTTATTCTTGCAGAGGACTTGGGTTCAGTTTCCCGTACCAGCATGGTATTAACAATCACCTGTAACTGATTCTAGGGGATCTATCTGATGCTTTCTTCTGACCTCAGTGAACATCAGGCACACATATGGTGCACATACATACATACATACATACAGACAGACAGACAAAATTCACACACACTAACAAATACATCGTTTTTATTTTCTTTAAAACAAAACTTTTATGGGTCTTGCCTGCAGAGCACAGCCTGCTGGGAGAACAGGAAGCTAGGCTTCAGTGGTAGATAATTAAGAATAGCCAGGTCAAGACCACGGGGAAAGGGACACCTGTCTCACAACTAATAGCACAAAAACACAAATGGAGAGAGAGAGAGAGAACATTTTCTTAGTAAACTCGATTTTTCTGAGGTGCTTAGATTTTTAATTAGCAGAGTATTAGAACCCAGTCTTTTTTAAGCAGAGCCCCAGAATTAGTTTTCACTGATATTGGCATATTATTTGTGGCATTAATTTATTCTGATGTACTATGTCTGCCCAATTCTTCACACCTAAAATGTCTATTGGGTATTTACCAGCTCTTTGTTGTAATATAAATCAATCTTCAAATCAAATAAGAATGAACTGTCAAATTTTAAAATGATCACTCCCTCCCACTGACTTCTCTTATTTACCTAACAAGCCAAAATTTTAAGGTGCCACAGCGAGTGAAGAAAGTTATGGCCTGGGGACTCTTGGGACTTTTTTTTTAACTTTTCAAATCCCATTTAAAATCCCCATGTAAAACATGCTAGTGCTTTACAGGGCAGTATCAGGATTTATTCAAGTGGGACAATCTTAGGATCAGGTGTATGTTAACAGAAGCTAGGTTACTAATAGAATGAATTCTTCAACACGTCCTTATCATTCACAATGTGCTGTTGGATATAGCTAAACCATCTCACAGGGAAATGAACAAACCCACGGAGAAATTCAAAGTAGGACACACAGCAATACAAATACAGTAGATTTTTATGTGGCTGGTAGTTAACTCTCTGTGATACCCAGATGAATGAGTTGACAATCACCTATATGTGACATGTATACTTATATATGTTGAGGCAATTGAATATGAGATGTAAAGTAACAAATCAGTAAATTGTTGGGCACTGGTCTTCATATTTCACATTTTTTCCAAACTCTTAATGGTAGCTATTCAGGGATGAGACTCAGCATCAGTTAGAACATTTCTTGTGTTGTTTTTAATCTGAACTGGGGAAGGAAAGAATTATCACTTGCCTTCTGCCCTTCTTCTCATATTGGATTTTCCTATCATTTACCTCAGCATCACTGAGCATAATCAGTGCTCTTAAATTACACTACACATAAACTTTGCCCAGGAAGCCATCCTGTGTGCACCCAAGCAGTTCCTTGGGAGCTGTAAGAACAAAGGTGAAATTGCGCAGCAGAGAAAGGTTTCTATAAACCATCCAGATTCTTTGACTCAGTGATTCAGTCACTTCCTCTCTCATCAGTATCATGAGTTTCAGAGCAAAGGAACTAAGAGCAACTGCTGTGTGTGTGTGTGTGTGTGTGTGTGTGTGTGTGTGTGTGTGTTGCAGAGCTGACAGAGGTGGTCATTGGCTTTACTCTGATGCTTTCCCCATAAATCCACCTGCTTTAGCTCACCTTTTATCACCAGTCACTATATTTTCTATAATATACCATAGACTCATTGCACACAAGGCTGCCTGTGATTATGTAACTGAAGACATTCTATTCTGTGATTATAGCCATATAGCAACATTTTACAAACTACAACTGTTTCTTGAATGGTTAGAAAAATGATGCCTAGAAAACCAAAGTTTAATTTGACTCCTATGTATTTTCTAAAAATATTTAAAATCATACTTTTTATCATAGTTTCTCACCTTTAAAATTTCATACAGAGATTTGTGTACTAAATTTCCATAAGACTGGACAAGTTACCAAAATCTATAAAATACAGCTGTGAAAATTAGGACACAACAGAACAACATAGGGTGGTGGGAAATCCGTCCAATTCAAATGTGCTCTATCATAGTAAATCCTCTCAAAGTCTTCATAAGGCCAATGTATCAATGCCTTTGAAATGAAAAGTAATTCATGTATATTCACAGAATCTTTCTTCCCATTCCTCCTTTGCTCACCCCTTCCTTTTTTTTTTCAGCATTGGAAATGGAACCCAGGGCCTCAAACACATTAGTAAAGTACTCTGCACTTAACTAATTCACCACTCAAAAGACTATTACATAATAAACTAAAAATAGACCTTTTAAATAAAGACCTTAACATACTACATGTCAAGCTAGAGAACAACAACCCAAACAAACATATAGAAAGCCAATAACAAACACAAATCACTGAGATGGTTACACAATGTTCTCTTCCCTTTGTAAAAATAGTTAGGACAAAAATAAGTATTCCTTGGTTTGGGTTACTATTGCTATGATGAAACATCATGATTAAAGCAAGTTGGGGAGAAAAGGGCTTATTTATCTTATACTTCTGCATTGTAGTCTATTATAGAAGGAAATCAATACAGGAACTCAAAAGGGGCAGAAACCTGGAAGGCCATGGACAGGTGGTGCTTACTGGCTTGCTCATCATGGCTTGCTCAGTCTGCTTTCTTACAGGACTCAAGACCACCAGTCAAAAGATAGCAACAGCAACAGTAGGGCGAATCCCCTTCATTGATCACTAATCAAAAATGACTTATTTCCGCATCTTAGAGGGACATTTTCTCAATTGAGTTTCCTTCCTTTTAGAGAAATCCAGCTTGTGTCGAGTTGGAATAAAACTAGCCAGGACAAATGGATATGTGAGATAAAGTTATTGTATAATTATAATTTGAAGGCAGTATGGCAACATGCCATGAAAACATTAGAAATGTTTCTGAAATACTTTTAGGACAAAAATGATACTATTTGAATAATGTATTAATGACTGAATAATTAGAGCCATTAACCTTTGTATATCCCAGCTCTGGTGTGTTCAGAGGTGTGGTAAGTAACTAGAAAAGCTGTACCTGCAATAGAAGTTTTACATAAGCCTTTACGATTAAGTCATAAATATTAGTTCTTTGTATCAGTTCATCTATCATCATCACAATTATTTCCTTCTGGAAAAGCTAAACTATGAAAAATGGTCATTATATAAATTATTTTTATATTAGAGTTAACTTCTATTGATTAAAAAATATTACCCTAATGGAGCCTTAAATATAATACATGAAGCATCTCTAGAGCCAAAAGGAAAATAGAACTGTCCAGTTAATGGAGGGATAACAGGAAAGGTGAGGTCTGTAGCATTTAAGAATTCAGAATGCTCATAATAAATAGTGTTCTGATATTAGCTTCCTTAATCTCACTTCCTTTCCAAACCTTGTGGGTATTTCATATATCAGTGATTTGAAAAGCTAAATAGGGTAATAGTTGGAGTTTGCTAACAGGTTCTAATTAATTGAGCCATATTCTTCCTTCCCCCAAGGCCCTCTCTAACTTGTAAGCCACTAGAGTGCTGTGGAGTACATAATTGCTGCAGGGCTTTCTTCTGAGTCTCCCAGGGCATGAAAGCATCCTGTGCTCGCTGGACCCACGGTCCTCATAGAACTGAAGCGTGTCCCTAAGTTCCTAACATCTAAACAGGATGAAGCTTCCTGTGTGTAAGTAACTGCAGTGATTCAAAGGTTAAGTTTAAGTATACTTTTTTTAACCACACATATAAAAGACCTTGTAATGTCATACCAAAGAAAGTGTCCGTTCTAATAAGTCTGAATCTTAGTGTCACTTTCCTTGCTTTTCAGATTCTGAAATACAGGCTCTCCTGAAAATCCAACCACAGCCCTCCCTTCTTGCTACACTTCTATGAACTTACTCTTCTGTTTCCTCATGAATTACACTACAGCTTCAGTACAATTAAATTTTTACCAATAGAAACTAATTTACATGATGAATTACTACATTTAGTTTAGACAAAACTATTAATTCATTGATACCAAATCTGGTAACTCATGGGTAAGCTTTTTATCTCATGAACCAAAATGACTGGGACTTTCTACCTTTTACAGGACTTTTGATCAATTCAGCACAGGAAGGTCAAGGAATTTTATTGTCTATTGTTTTTAACTAATGAAAAAACACAGCCTAAAGAAATTTCTCAATATTTTTTGGAGGGGGGGAAATAAGAACTAATTTCTTCTGAAAACAAAACAAAAATACTAAGATTATAAACCTGTTTGTGCTAAAGGTTCTCCTAAAATGGAAGTGTAGCTATTTAACTCAAAACTCTGATTTAAAAAAGATTCATGCAAGATGGTGTTGAAATAAGAGAATTTTGTACCTAGTTTTTAAAATGCACATATTTTTAAAATTTTGCCACATATTTCAGGGAATATAGATAAATGACTTGGCAACCTGTCCCACTCGTGAGGTTATTACATCACTAGAGTGTCAGAAAAATAACATTTTTCTAATTCTGGTTTTGCTACCCAGCTGAACTTGTGTTAGGCAAGTCCATGAATTTTTATGCACTAATCTATGGTTTGTATTATAGAATTTCTGTGTTTTGAAAATTCAGTGTCTCTTTCAGCATCCTATGAACTGATTCTTAGGTTCATATTTTTACCATAAAGAGACATAAATTTCAGTGGTATATAAACTCAGTTAAATCATCTATTACCATTGAACTAAAGAAGTATAGTAATATACCTCGCCAGTTAAATGTCTTACAACATTTTACCCTTAACCAACAATCTATGATAGATCTTATACCATATTTCCAAACCCATATATTACTGCTTCTCTAACATTAACCTGAAAAGCAGATATAGAAGTGATCCTTGCTTGCCAGGTGGGCTTCAAGTTTTACACCTACAGAAATAGAAATGGTTCTGGAAAAAGAAGTCAGTGGGGTAAAGGCTTGCTGTGAAATTCTGAGAGCTTGGGTTTAGATCTTAGACACTAACATGTCATGCAACTTCTTCCTTTACTGGAGAAGGAAGGAAGAAGAGGAGGCAGATCCTGGGGACTCACTAATCAGTCTTATAGCTGAAATAACAAGCTCTAAGCTTAGTGACTAAGCCTATCTCAAAAAGTAAAGAGGAGTGAGATTGAGAAAGACATTGAACGTACACTTCTGATATTCACAAGTATACACACAGACATTTGTGAGTCTAAATACACACACACACACACACACACACACAGCATACACAAAGACAATAACAATGGACCCTTTGTTCCTTCCATGGGCAGATCTGAAGTAGGATGTCTGTCAGTACACTGTGAAATGTTTATTATTATTATTATTATTATTATTATTATTATTATTTGATAAAGAAGCTGCTTTGGCCAAGGACAAGACAGGATATAGCCAGGTGGGTAATCTAAGCAGAGAAACGGGAAGAAAGGTGGAGTAAAGGGAGAGTGCAAGCCACCCAAGAAGCAAGATGTGAGCGTACCAGTAGGCCATAGGCCATGTGGTGATACACAGACAAATAGAAATGGGTTAACTTAAGATGTAAGAGCTAAATAGCAATAAGCCTGAGCTATAGACCAAGCAGTTTGTAATTCATATTAAGCCTCTGCGTGATTATTTTATAAGTGGCTGCAGGACCACAGGGCAGAGAAAAAGGCATCTGTCAACAGAAATCTGTGTGACTTTATAGATAAGCAATGTCTTTTGAGAAGAAAATAAATTAAGATTTTGCTGTTTATTGACATTTCAAAAATTCCAATATTTAACTAGCATACTTTCTCCAACTAGAAACGTTTCTAAAATTTTTGATTCATTAAAAAAAAACACTCAAAATAAGAAAAGGACATTTAAATTGTTAACATAAACTAACCAGATATTTATGTGCATACTATTTGTATAAAATTGAGTGTATATAAAGCATTAGGATACATCATTCTGTTTATCAAATATCTATATAAAATGTTTTTGTATCTCAGTGAGAAAGATACTTTCTTCAGTGTGTATTCTTAGCTCTCTAAATCAATGAAAAAGATTAAGATCACTTAGGAACCAAATGGTTTCTAAAGATACAAATTCAGGTCAGTTCAATAAACCTAAAGCAAATAATTTTCCTATATATTTCTTTTTCGTAATAAGAGTTGAAATGTCCTGAAGCAAAAAAAAATGTATATTTTCACATGTTCTATAAATGTTATACAACACCTGTTCTTCATCTTTAGGGAAAAGCAGCTATAAATGAGAACAATGTAAACCATTTTATACAAAATCATTTCAAAATCACCCAGGCTGTATGTACTATAGAGGAGGGAAATGTTTTTTTTTTTTTTCCACGTGTATGCTCAGTTCAAGTATGGCACTGAACACAAGTATCTAAGTGCTATTGTTACCATAAACATTGATATTCGCGTTATAAAAAATTAGGTTTATACTACTAAAAGTCTAACCCAGGGTTCTCTAACTAACACTAAGCCATCAGAGATCTCCTGTACTTCATTCAAGTGACCACACACTCTTCCTGGAAAGACCTTCAATGACAGATGCTCAGAACTCACTGTGATCATCTTTTATAGGAAGCCTATCATTTTCTCTCTCTTCCCAATAATCTTACGCTTTGCTGATCACTGTTGAGATGCTACATACATAATGATGTTTTCAAACCACAAATGACCACTCATCAATTATGAAACTTCTTAGTGAAACATCTTCATAAAACCATGTAGAAGAAATTAATTCATGCTAGTATTTCTAAAGCTGTAGCAACACTACTTAGTGGGATTATGCTAATAATGCTGTAAATATTTGTCCTGCCTATGGGTTTAATAAAAAGTGCTGATTAGCTGAAGGCAGACAGAAAGTGTGGGTGGAGCTACCAGACTGGGAAAACTCAGTACAGAAAGAACAGACAGAGATGCCATAGAGTCACTGGAGCTACCAAGAGATGCAGAGGAAATGCTGCTGAGAAAAGCCATGAGTCACATGGCTGAACAGGATAAGAAAGATGAGTTAGTTTAAGACTAAAGAGCTAGCAAGTTATGTCTGGGCCCTAGGCTAACCAGCATAAAATTAATATAAACCTGTGTGTGATTATTTGACCTTAAGCGGCAGTGGGGCTGCAACTGGGTCCAAACCTCTAGACTAGACTGGAAGGTTCGGCCTAGTAACCTAAATACAACCACACTAGCTCTCAGGGATCCTGTATCTTTCAACACTGATCCCATTGGATATCTTTCTGGGTACTGTCACGTTCTCTCTAGTGTCTGCTTTGGTTTGGTCAAACTTTTGACCAAGACTTGTTTAAACTCATTCCTTATCTGCATATGTTCTCTAATAGTGCCAACTGAAGAGATGTGATCATCTTCCAGGTCACCGAACGTGCTATTACACAGCTTGGCAGAGTGCTGACAAGGCCTCTGGCAGTAATCTGGTTAAGGGTCTCCCTAAGAATGAGGAGTAAGTGCCTGAGATGAGAGCACAGGACATGAGAGGGTAGATACAGCATTATAAAGGAATAGAAACCACAGAACTATAATTCTAAAACTTTTGTCTCTGGCCCTGACTCTTTTCTTAGTGATCTCCTCCAAGGGAGACCCTGTAAAGGAAACAATGACACAGTTATACTGAAGGTTGGATTCAATGTAGAATTCCATTGGTGCCATACAACTCTTTACTTCAACAGCCAAGAAAGATTTTTGAGAAATTCACCTGATATCTAGAGAAAAATTACATGTCTCTTTTTTTAAAAAAAGCAGTTCTTATCCAATTGCTAAGATGCCAAACCATGTCATTGATTTATGGAATCCTACATTTCTAGGTCACTTACTTTTCCATTTGAAATCCTTGTTCACAATAGGCCACTCTTGCCCACAGACATTTAGACATAGTCAGTCCTACCTAACCTATGGTTTAACTCTACTGGAGTCCCAGCTCTAGCAGTTGTGCTACTTTTACCCACAAAGTGCTTAGATTGGGGGTGTAGCTCAGTCACAAAACAGTTGCTTAGTGTATGCAAGGTTCTAAGTTCAGTCCCCAATATAAAATAAGTAAGTTTTAGATTTCAGATTTTCTCCCATTTTGTAATGTGTACAAATATTTTATTAAAGTATATTGAGTATGGGACCCAAATCTAAACATGCTTCTTATCAAATAGCTTTATTAAAATTTATTTTGCATCATATTTGTTTGTGTTATGTTCATTGGGAGAGAGGCACATGCCATGGTGTGTGGATGGATTCAGAGGGCAAGTTGAGAAAGTCAGTTCTCCCCAGCCATCATGCACAGGTTGTCAGGTGTGGTAACAAGCAGCTTTCCTCACTGATGTCTCACCTAGTCCCTTGATTATAATTTCATGTAATGTTTTTGGGATCCTGGATTTTGACAAGCCATCGAGTAAGGTCAAGTGTATACTTTTCCACTGTGATACCATGCACCAGGATTTTAGATTTTAGAGCATTTGAGGTTTTCATATTAAACATTCTTAATCTTCTGTGTCATGGTGCACACACCATACAAACACTTGTCTGTCTCATGCTTCTAGAGTACTCAATTCTAGTAATGTTATTCACAAAATACTTGTTAAAACATCATGTAAATATTGTTTTTGCTTTTAGAAAGTGCACAATTGGAGCACTGGGCTGAGTCCCTGGTCCAGCTGATGGCCAGGGAGGAGACTCTATATGAGCAAGGGAATAGGGACTATTAGGAAAATTCTCACAGTGATGGCTGGCTGGAGCTCTGGGGAGCTCACTGAATCAAGAACAGCCACCTGGGAACCATCAGGAAAAGGAACTAAGCCCTCCAAGGACAGGCAACTGTCCACTGACATGGGCAATATGTGAAGCCTCAAGAGGAGGGTTCAGACTGTGTTTCTGTGCATGGACTGGCACCTTGGACCCCATTCCCTCCAGAGGAACACATAACCCAGTCTTGATATTAAGATGAGGAAATTGGGCTTGCCTGGAGTGGATGCTGAGCTGATCTACCTCGGGACTTCTTGCCCTTTCTGGGGAGGGCATGGAGGGATGGAGAGGAGGGAGGCTGAAGGCTGACCAAGAGGGGTTGGGAGGGGGAAGAGAGTTGGAACAAGGGATACATGAGTAGAAAAAGACTTTATTCTATAAACTTAAAAAAATAAAGTGCTCAATTGACAAGAATGATCCAGTTTTAAATTCCACAGTCCCGCCTCAGTCTGACTTTGTTGTTGTAGTGTGTTTGAGGATCATGAAGGTTCTATATATCTACTCTATTCACATCTGTCCCTACATCTGGAATAAAGCCTGAAAATTAGAAAATGTTCAATAAATGTCCTCTACAATGAATGAGATCACAATAAATAGATACATAAGAAAATTTAGTGATAGCTATAATTTTAAACAAAATATTTCATAAATAATGCCCAAATAATTATTTCTATATTATGCTCACTTCTACTTCTGCTTGTTTATGTCAATAGTAGGATATAATCAATCAATAATCCAAAACACATGAACTACAGGGTATACTAAGTTGATTCTTGGTTAGTGTGTTCATTTTTCCTTCGTTTTTCCTCAATTTCCTGTCACAAATCATAATTTTTTCCCATTAGGCATAGTTTTGCTTTGTTTACATATATGGGTCTTTTGCCTGTGTTTGTATCTGCATGCTATGCCTGTGGAAGCCAGAAGAGGGCTTTAAATCCCCTGGCACTGTAGGTATAAACAATTGTGAGCCACCATGACGGTGCTAGGAACTGCAGCCATCTCCTTCTGAAGACAGGAGGTGCTCTTGACAGCTGCTAAGCCATCTTTCCAGCCCCTATCATATAGAGGCATGACTATCACTACAGAAGCCAGGAGGGCTTAGAAGAACTGATTTTCCTCTCCTCTGATAAATCCAGGATGCAGAATGGTGGCCCAGGCAGGACCAGTCCAGCATTCTCCCCTAAAATCAGGAGAGAAAGTACATGGTAGTCACTCATCACAGTAAGGAAGGCTCTATCAGAACATGGCTATACTACTGTGACAGTCGCTCTACTCCTGAGTCTTCAGCCTGAAGGCAGGCTAGTCTCCATCCAGTGACAACTCATGAAATCCTTTTATCTAAGTCATTTTTGTTGTTCCTCATCAAGGAATTCTCAGTATAACATGATCATGCTAGTACTCTGAAAGCCCATCTGCACCCTGAGGAGATGGTACCATGAGATGTACAGCAGAGGATCTTTGGAACAGTGTTATCCTTTATGTCTGGGAGAGAATGCAGGATAGAAAGGAGTTCTCAGAATTCCAGGAACTCCTTTTTAGCAGTGAGAACAGGTCTATTTGCCTATGCTGTACACCAAGGTGATTTTAGTTCTTTCCTTTCCTTTCTTCCTATTACAATAACCTGGGTGAAATTGAAGTATTAAAAAAAAATCTCCCCATTTACAATGACATCACTCACCATTAGCTGATCTGTCCTGCTATCTACTTGCTCCTTAGCTATTACTGTTTCTCCCTGTCTAAACTCTTTTCATGGCCCTTTCTCACATCTGCCCCAGATTTCATTTTCCTGCCATTTAGAATCCAGTCATTATCTACCTTTTTAGTGCTGCCTTGTTATATACGCATAATGTTAAAGATGTCCTTTCTTTCCTTCTACCCAGCCTTGGCTTAGAAACCTGTGCCAATGCCTTGCGTTCTTTGAAATTATAAGCAGCTGTGTCTTCTCTACGTCTCTTTCTTTTCAACTTCTGTGATTCTCAGCCTCCCTTCCTCAACAGCCTAGTTAACATCAGGCTGGCAGATCACCAGCACCGGGCAAAGAGGATGATGAGCAAGGACAGTAGGACCTAAAACACAGTGTACATAGAAAAGAGCAAAGCAGAACTGAAGCTGTACAACCCCAAAATCATGTGCAATTATCTCTCTGGAAACACAATGGTAGGCTAATATATTTGCTAGTTGCCTATAAAGGAAAGGCCAATAGTAAATACAAGAATATGAAACCAGCTTCCCCTAGAAGCTGCATTGCAAAGTTCAAGTATTTCCCAAATGTAGTAAGAGCAGGCAGGCAGGAAGGTCTGAGTGGTACCTTTTCTCCTGATGCTTGCTATTCACACCATAGCAAAATGCCTAATATGAACCTAGGACAGCATCTGTACAACACAGCTTTCCCTGAGATCTCAGTAAGGAAGTTTGTGAGAATGCTTCACAAAGAGATGAACAGGTGGATAAGAAGGACATCCAAACTGTCCTAAAATCCTAGCAGACTATCCAGGATCTATTTATTCCCCCTGTTTTTAAAAGAGGGTGTCTTAGTAACTTTCCTATTGCTATGATGAAACACCATGACCAAGGTAACTTAGAAAAGAAAATATTTAATTTTGAGCTCATTGTTTCAGAGAGTTCGAGTCTATGACCTCATAGTGCAGAGCATGGAAGCAGTCAAGCAGGTCTGGCCCCAGAGCAGTAGCTGAGAGGACACAGGGCCACACCTCCTAATTCATTTCCAACAGTTCTGCCTTATGAGCCTATGGGGGCTATTCTCATTCAAACTACCAGAACAGATGTGTAATTACTAATTGCTTTTATTCTACTTCCAGCCTTGAGCCACAATATATTTGAGATCTTTTCTTATCTAAAGTTTATTTCTGAAAACCCCTCTCCTGAAATTTATGTCCCAGACATTGTCTTTTATCTAATAATTTTATATTTCCTTGAGATAGCTCATATAAATAAGTAGCATTGGAATTCTGCCATCACTTGACATTTTTTTTCTCTAAAATGTATCTTTAAGGGGAAAGTGTGATGATATATACTTATAAAATGAAAATTTGTGCTAATTACAATACCGTAGGGAGAGGGTATGGCTCTTCTCCTTTGTCTAAGAAATTACATTGGCAGACGGTCTAAAATGTTACTAAAGTTGTTTAACAAGGAATGTTGTGTTCTATGCTATCTGGCAGTTTCTAAATTCACATATTTAAAATATTCTTCCTTGTTCACAGACCATAAAATTGCACATCTCATTTGCAATTGAATTTTTAGAGGCTCTCCCAAAGTCGGGGAGAGATGAATCAAATATACGTTTTCTAAATTGGCTCTGTTCCAGGACAGACATGGTAAACCCTCTCTATTTCACTGTCTGACTAGATTGGTGCAGATGCTAAACATTTCCTGGTTTTTCCCATAAAGCTCTTTTTATCTTTGGTTGTTTCCACCTGGCTCTACTTTGGGTTATGACTTTTCTCTGTTTTCAAGAATCAGGCCAACTATCACTCATGAAAATTATTATTTTCCATGCCTGTTCATATCTTTCTGAGACAGATACTTAGTCCATGGACAACTCCCAGAGAACTGAATGTGGGACTTGATACCAATGTCATTCATGTTGGGCTGGACTTTTTAGAGAGGCAGATGGCTTTGTGTTGTCTATGCTCTTGTAAGTAAATAGCTCTTTACTCATATGCTTATTAATAATCCCAATGAACTTCATTCACCAGGTTGGACTTAAGTGTAATTATTACTTTGATTAGCTGTTGGTACATTATCTGGAATGATCAGACATTTGTTCGTATCTTCCAGGAAAAAAATCTCTCTCTATGTATTTCTCTGTTGTAGAAAGTTTCCTGGCCCGTTTTGGGCCAGAGGTTTGGACCTGGCCTGCAGTAGCTTTTGTCCCCCAAAGAAATGAATCTGACACTTACAGTAACTTGATACTGTTTGGCCCATGTCTCAAGCACATTACTAGCTAGCTCTTTCATCTTAATTCAACCCATTTCTAGTAATCTACCTGCCATGTGGCCCAGCCCATGGATCATCTGTATTTCTTACATGTCTGTTCTTCTCATGGGTGATGACTGGCTAACTCCACTCTCCTTCTGCCTGCCTGTCCTCTGATCTTCCACCCACTTGTACGGCGCTCCACATAGGCCAAACCAGTTCCTTTATTTTCAGCATACAGAGAACATTCCACCACATCTCTCTCTCTTTCTCTTCTCTTCCACACCCTACAACTACCCTGCCACAGTGAGTCTTCACCATATGCTCTCATGGTGGAGGAAGCCAGTCAAAGACAATTGGGACCCATGGTCGTGGACTGAAACCTTCATATCATAAGCCAAATAAAGACAAAATACACATGGACCTGGGAGAAGATGTTCTCTTTGATTATGGTGTACATTACCTTCTTCTTTAGTAGCAGAGTTCCAATTTCAGCATGAAACTTGGCCCCTTGCTAGTGGCTCTCTTACAGCTACCTGGGGCCAGGTGACTTATTTACATCAAGAGAAATAAAACAGAAGCATCCATATCTAAGTACTTTTACTTAGACTTCTCTTTCAATGCTTGGAA